>JAJPUD010000142.1:270796-323454 GCA_023553655.1 Myrmecobius fasciatus
ACCCTCAATTAAATACCAAATTGGAAATTCTAAAAATAAAAGGAGAAATTAATAAAATTGAAAATAAGAAAACTATTGAATTAATAAATAAAACTAAGAGTTGGTTCTACGAAAAAACTAACAAAATAGATAAGCCTTTAGTTAATTTGATAAGAAAAAGGAAAGAGGAAAATCAAATTGTTAGTCTCAAGAATAAGGGAGAACTTTCCTCTAATGAAGAGGGAATTAGAGCAATAATTAGGAGTTACTTTGCCCAACTTTATGCCAGTAAGTTTGATAATCTAATTGAAATGGAGGAATATCTACAAAAATATAGATTGCCCAAGTTAAAAGAAGAGGATATAAATTATTTAAACAGCCCCATATTAGAAAAAGAAATAGAACAAGCTATTAACCAACTCCCTAAGAAAAAATCTCCAGGGCCAGATGGATTTACATGTGAATTCTACCAAACATTCAAAGAACAATTAATTCCAATACTATACAAACTATTTGAGAAAATAGGGACAGAAGGTATACTGCCAAATTCCTTCTATGAGACCGATATGGTGCTGATAGCCAAACCAGGTAGGGTGAAAACAGAGAAAGAAAGCTATAGCCCAATTTCCCTAATGAATATTGATGCAAAAAATTTTAAATAAGATATTAGCAATGAGATTACAGAAAGTCATCCCCCGGATAGTACACTATGACCAAGTAGGATTTATACCAGGGATGCAGGGCTGGTTCAATATTAGGAAAACTATCAGCATAATTAATTATATTAATAACCAAACTAACAAAAACCATATGATTATCTCGATAGATGCTGAAAAAGCATTTGATAAAATCCAACACCCTTTCCTATTAAAAACACTAGAGAGTATAGGAATAAATGGGCTTTTCCTTAAAATGATCAGTAGCATCTATTTAAAACCATCAGCAAGCATCATATGTAATGGAGACAAACTAAAACCATTCCCAATAAGATCAGGAGTGAAACAAGGCTGCCCACTGTCACCATTGCTATTTAATATGTATTAGAAATGTTAGCTTTAGCAATAAGAGAAGAAAAAGAGATAAAAGGAATCAGAGTAGGTAATGAAGAAACCAAATTATCACTCTTTGCAGATGACATGATGGTATACTTAGAGAACCCTAGAGACTCAACTAAAAAAACTACTAGAAACAATTCACAACTTTAGCAAAGTGGCAGGATTCAAAATTAATCCACATAAATCATCAGCATTTTTATATATTACCAACAAAGTTCAGCAGCAAGAGATACAAAAAGAAATTCCATTCCAAATAACAGATGATAGGATAAAATATTTGGGAATCTATCTGCCAAGGAAAAGTCAGAAACTATATGAACTAAACTACAAAACACTTTCCACACAAATAAACTCAGACCTAATCAATTGGAAAAATATTAAGAGCTCATGGGTAGGCAGAGCGAATATAATAAAAATGACAATACTACCCAAACTAATCTACTTATTTAGTGCCATACCAATCAAACTCCCAAGAAATTATTTTACAGACCTAGAAAAAATAGTAGCAAAGTTCATTTGGAAGAACAAAAGGTCAAGGATTTCAAGGGGATTAATGAAAAAAAAGACAGATGAAGGTGGCCTTGCTGTACCAGATCTAAAACTATATTATAAAGCAGTGGTCCTCAAAACCATTTGGTACTGGCTAAGGAATAGAGCAGTCGATCAGTGGCACAGGATTGGTTATCAGGACAATCTAGGCAATAACCTTAACAATTTAGTGTTTGATAAACCCAAAGACCCCAGTTTTTGGGATAAGTACTCACTATTCGGCAAAAACTGCTGGGAAAATTGGAAACTAGTGTGGAAGAAATTAGGGCTTGACCCATACCTAACACCACATACCAAGATAAGATCTAAATAGGTTCATGATCTAGATATAAAGAGGGACTTTTGTAAGCAAGCTAGAGGAACGTAATATAGTTTACCTCTCAGACCTGTGGAGATGGAATAAATTTATGTCCAAAGAAGATCTGGAACTCCTAATTGGACACCAGATGGATAATTTTGATTATATTAAGTTAAAAAGTTTCTGTACAAATAAAACTAATGCAGACAACATTAGGAGGGAAGCATCAAATTGGGAAATCATCTTTACATTTAATGGTTCTGATAAAGGTCTCATTTCTAAAATATATAGAGAATTGTCTCATATATATAAGAATTCAGGACACTCTTTAATAGATAAGTGGTCAAGGGATATGAACAGACAATTTTCAGATGATGAAATTAAAACCATCTCTAGTCATATGAAAAGTTGCTCCAAATCACTATTGATCAGAGAAATGCAAATTAAGACAACTCTGAGGTACCACTACACACCTGTCAGATTGGCAAAAATGACAGGAAAAGATAACGATGAATGTTGGAGGGGATGTGGGAGGGCTGGGACACTAATACATTGTTGGTGGAACTGTGAACGGATCCAGCCATTCTGGAGAGCAATTTGGAGCTATGCTCAAAAAGTTATCAAACTGTGCATACCCCTTGACCCAGCAGTGTTTCTATTGGGCTTATATCCCAAAGAGATCTTAGATGAGGGAAAGGGACCCACATGTGCAAGAATGTTTGTGGCAGCCCTTTTTGTAGTGGCTAGAAACTGGAAACTGAAGGGATGCCCATCAATTGGAGAGTGGCTGAATAAATTATGGTATATGAATGTTATGGAATATTATTGCTCTGTAAGAAACGACCACCAGGACGATTTCAGAGAGGTCTGGAGGGACTTACTGATGCTGAGTGAAACGAGTAGAACCAGGAGATCATCATACACAGTAACAACAGTATTACATGATGATCAATTCTGATGGACATGGCTCTCTGCAACAAAGAATTGTCTCAAACCAGTTCCAATTGTTCACTGAAGAAAACCATATACACCCAGAGAGAGGGATATGAAATATGGACCACAACGTAACATTTTCATGATCTCTATTGACATTTGCTTGCATTGTGTTGCCTTTCTCTGATTCTTTTTTTTTCTTGTAGATAGGATTTTCCTTGCATAACTTGTCAAGTATTTTAACATTATTAACATGTAGTGGACTTCCTGCCATCTAGGGGAGGGGAGGGGACTGGGGGTAAAATTTGTAATGGAAAGCTTTGTAAAGATCAATGCTGGGGAACTACCCATGCATATGTTATACAAATAAAAAGCTTTAATAAAAAAAATTTAAAAAAAGAAATGGGTATATAACACCCAGAGAGAGGATTGTGAGAACTGAGTGTAAATCACAACATAGCATTTTCATTCTTTTTATCATTGTCTGCTTGCATTCTATTTTTTCCTCATTTTTTCCTTTTTAATCTGATTTTTCTTGTGTAGCATGATAATTGTATGAATATATTGGATTTAACATATTTTTAACACATATTGGATTACTTGCCATCTAGGAGGGGGGGTGTGAAGGAGTGGGTAATTTGGAACACAAGTTTTTGCAAGGGTCAATGTTGAAAAATTATCCATGCATATGTTTTGAAAATAAAAAAAGTTTTAATAAAAAAAAAGAAATAGGTATATAGTAGAGTTCTCAATATAGGTCTAGAAAAGACTTTTGTAATCTAGGGCCTAGATTGTAGGCCAAAGCTCTCATTTCAAAGATAAGGAAACTGACAAAGAAAGTGATTCTCAATGACTGCTCAAGTGATAATAAATAATAAATGGGAAAGCCGGCACCGGAATCCAGGATCTTCAATCTCAACAACAGGGTCCACTCTGTGATTCTCCTCTTGGTGTCCTCACATTCTATCTTGCCTTATCTAGAAACAGCCAGGCCTGGCTTATCTCTAGCACTTGGCACTTTCTGTTTAGTTCCTTGCCACCCTGGGATCAAAGAATACTAGGGCAGCTCTCTTGCTTTGATGCCAAAACAAAGGCCAAGGGGCCAAAGCCCCCAGCCCTATGTCTTCCTCCTCCTTCTCCCTCCCACCCCATGATATGCTCAGAACTGCCATCCCCTGTCCTCCAGGCCACAGTGACAGAGATAAACTTTGGCACTGGGTCTGAATCTCCTAGAATAGGGCCCCCTTCTTCACCCTGCCCCAACCCCCAGAGGAACAATTTACCTTTCGGAGCAGGTCCAAGATATTAATTAAGATAAATCTACCTCAATTTTGAGATTCTCTTATCATGCAATTTATCAAAATTATGTTAATTATTTCTGTAGGGCAGCAAAATTATTACCTCTTCCGTGTCTGATTTGTATTAATATTCATAATTTAATAATTCAGCATCCTGGCCATCTGGTTCTGGGAGCACCGCTCCTTCCTCTCCCTCTGTCTGAGCCAGAACATCTCAGCCTCTCCTGGCTGGCCCACTCCAGTCAAGAGGATCCCTCATGGCTAGCTCAGGAAGCAAAGCCACCCTCCTCCTTTCTTGCTTCCTCTCTGCTTTCCTACTTTTTCTTTCCTCCTCTCAACCTTTTTCTCTTCTTTCCTCCTCTCAATCTTTCTCTTTTTTTTCCTCCTGTTTTCCTACTTTTTCTTTCCTCCTCTTCAATCTTTCTCTTTTTTCCCCTCTCCACTTTCCTCCTTTCTTTCCTCCTCTCAACCTTTCTTTTCTTTCCTCTTCTCAACCTCTTTTCTTTCCTCCTCTCAACCTTTCTCTTTTCTTTCCTCTTCTCAACCTTTCTCTTTTCTTTCCTCCTCTCGACCTTTCTCCTTTCTTTCCTCCTCTCAACCTTTCTCTTTTCTTTCTTCTCAAACTCTTTTCTTTCCTCCTCTCAATCTCTTTTCTTTCCTCCTCTCCACCCTTCTCCTCTTTCTCTCTGCACCCTCCTCCTTTCTTTCCCACAGCTCTCCCTGTTCCCTTTGAAAACCCCCAGTGGGCGGGAAAGAGCCACCTGCACCTGTAGGATGAGCTTCCACCTCCTCCCCAGCCTCTTGCCCACCCGCTCACCTTTGCAACGAGCAACACCTTCATGCACACGCGTGCACACACATGCACACGCACACACACGCACACGCACACACACACACACACACACAAGCACTCACACTGAGCTTGGCAGGTGAGTGGAGCTGAATTGACATTTTCCACACTTTGTGATTTTTACACTGTAATTTGACATAATTAATGCCTACATTACTGTTGATAATTTAGCTAGTTAATTAAACTCCGAGGAGATAATTAAGGAGAGGCTACTGCTTGGATTGCTAATTGTTTTTGTCATTATTTCAGGGGGCCGACAGCTGCCGGCTGAGTCATCCTGTTTTGTCAGCTGACGGGTCATGTGACGGCAGGGGTCCCCGGAGCCCTCCTAGCTCAGGCTGGCCTCGGGTTGAGGAGTCCGCCGGCCGGCTCCGCGTTGGGGACAGCAGCGCACCATTTACCTGCCGCCTCCTCCTCCTCCTCTTCCTCCTCCTCCTCCTCCTCCTCCTCCTCCTCCTCCTCCTCTTCCTCCTCCTCCTCCTGCTGTTGCTGCTGCTGATGCTGCTGATGCTGCTGATGCTGCTGGAGGACCACCCGCTGGGAGGTCGACTCGGGCTCTCGGCAGCCAGGCGCGCTCTCTGGCCTCCCCTGGAGGTGGTCCGTGTGTACTGCAGTGTGCCTAGACCAGGGACGGGGAGGCAGAGAGCAGACGGGATGGGGTAAAGGAAGCTCACCTTGGGGGACACACCTTCGAATCTACGGTGTGAGCAAGCTGGAGAGTTTAGGTTTGTCAGTATGCCCTTATGCTCTGAATGGAGTACGGAAGCCTAAACTCGATCAGAGATTTTACTTTACAGGCTATCAGTACCTCCAAACCTGCCCATTTTACAGATAACGAAACTGAGGCCCCAGAGAGTTTAAGTGGCTTCTGAAAGGTCACCCAGGTAGGCAACTGCAAAGGCTGAACTTGATCCCATGTCCTTTGCCGCTTAAACCACTTTTGTTTCCACTGCATCCATACTGTATTTTGTTCAAGCCTGAGCTAATTAAGGATGTAATGGAAAGAGTGTTAGATTTGAATTCAAAAGACCTGGTTCTGTGGGCTTTTGGAAAGAATACTAACCTCTCCAGGTCTGTTTCTTTATCTGTAAAATGACACATTTAAAAGGCCCTCCCAGGTAATCTAAATCTATGATAGATTTGGGGGGAAACTCACTGAAGATCAGAGTTGAGAGACAGAAGGTCTGAATTTGTGGTCAGGAAGGCAGGATTCAACCACTAAATGACTTTAAGAAGGTTGCATTCGATCTCTCTGGTCTTCAAGTTCCTCATCTGTAAACTACAAGGACTCGCTTATGGGGTGCCCTTGGTTCCATCTAGCTCAAAGTATAATGAATCATATTTTTCTACACCCCCAGTGAAGACATAAGATGGGAAGGAGGAAACCCCTGGTGGAGTTGTAGCTGTATTCACTCCTGGACAAATTTGTCTTTAAAGAAAGTTTTAAGTTTGTGGCAGCGCTTTTTGTAGTGGCTAGAAACTGGAAACTGAATGGATGCCCATCAATTGGAGAGTGGCTGAATAAATTGTGGTATATGAATGTCATGGAATATTATTGTTCTGTAAGAAACGACCAGCAGGACGATTTCAGAGAGGCCTGGAGAGACTTGCATGAACTGATGCTCAGTGAAGTGAGCAGAACCAGGAGATCATTATACAATGATCAATTCTAATAGCTCTTTTCAACAATGGGGTGATTCAGGTCAATTCCAATAGGGTAATGGAGAGAACCATCTACATTCAAAGAGAGGATTATGGGAAGTGAATGTGGATCACAATATAGCATTTTCACCTTTTTGCTGTTGTTTGCTTGCTTTTTGTTTTCTTTCTCATTTTCTTTCCTTTTTGATCTGATTTTCTTGTGCAGAATGATAATTGTGGAAATATATATAGAGAAGAATTGCATATGTGTAACATATATTGGATTACTTGCTGTCTAGGGGAGGGGTGGGAGTAAGGGAGGGAAAAAATTTGGAATACAAGGTTTTGCAAAGGTGAATGTTGAAAATTATCTATGCATATGCATATGTTTTGAAAATAAAAAGCTTTAATTAAAAAATATAATTTTAAGACTTCAAAATTTTTGGAAATTATGAGAGAAAAGGAAAGGAAATGTGTGTGTGTGTGTGTGTGTGTGTGTGTGTGTGTGTGTGTGTGATGAAAGAGGCTATTCTTTTATACCCAGCCTTAATTACTGAATGTGTTCAGCTTTAGTCAAACTGAGACCTATTGAAGACCTTAGCTTAAAAAGACTAAGATCTCCCACTGGATCCAGGGCCATCTCCAGTCGTCCTGATCTATCTCTGGTCACTGGACCCAGATGGCTCTGGGGGAGAAAGTGACGCAGGTGACCTTGCACAGCCCTCCCTCCTTCAAATCCAATTCACTAGCATGTCCTGGCATCCCCCCCCCATGCCAAGATCCTCTTCAAGAACAAAGGTCAAATAATAACAACATACAGTGTGTGCTTTTCTTTCACATATGTAAAATATACATTTCTATACATTTGTATGTATGTGTATATATGTATATTTCATATATTTATGCATTACGTGTGTTTGTGTGTGTATGACCTATTTTGTAGTGATATTGCTGTTCAGTCATTTCAGTCATGTCCAGTTCTTTGTGGCCCCATTTGGGGTTTTGGTATACCTCAGGTTCCTTCGTCAACATGATTGATAGTGCCTGGATTACATGTTGAATTTGGAAGAAATAAATAGCCACACATTAATAATAATAACTAGTACTTATATAACACAGGGTTTTCAAATATTATATTGCAATATATTTGCATGTATTATTTAACCCCCATAATCTGTCCTTTTTAAAGATGAAGCAATAGAATCTGACAGGTTAAGTGCCTTGTCCAGGATCACACAGCTAATGAGACATTTAAACTAAATAATAATAGCAGTATGACTCCTAACAGCTTAAATTGCTATGGATTGTAAGGTTTTCAAAGCATTTTCTTGATGCTATTCCTAGATGGAAGGCATTACAAATATTATCCCCATTCTTGTTCTGAGGCACAGAGAAATGAAACAATTTTCTCAATGTGATGAGTAAGGGATAAACTTAGGAAACTCAAATTTATAAAGTAAAGGCAAATATGGAAGAGAAAAAGAAAAACACTCTTTTTCTGGAGAAATCTTCCCAAAGGAAAGCCACAGCCATATACATATGTGTGTGTAGGAATATATGGGTATATATACATATATATGTATATGTATCTATATTTTTGCATTCAAAGTGGCTTTGACATGTCTCTTTTCAACAATGAAATGTTTCAAACCAGTTCCAATTGTTCACTGAAGAAAGCCATATACACCCAGAGAGAGGGATATGAAATGTGGACCACAACATAACATTTTCATGCTCTCTATTGATGTTTGTTTGCATTGTTTCCCTTCTCAGATTTTTTTTCTTGTAGATATGATTTTTCTTGCCCAGCAAGATAACTGTAAAAATATGTATACAGATATTCTATTTGTCAAGTATTTTAACATAATTAACATGTAGTGGACTTCCTGCCATCTAGGGGAGGAGTGGGGGTTAGGGGGGAAAAATTTGTAACAAAGCTTTTGCAAGGGTCAGTGTTGAAAAAATTGCCCATACATATGTTTTGCAAATAAATAAATAAATAAACAACAAGGTGGCCTTGAGACAATGGGGAAGGCTACACAGAAGGTCATTACTAGGCTTCAGATCCTAAAGTACTATTTTTGGCTAGAAGTGATTCATTTCATTTTCAAGACACTTCCTAGGACAGGCCAAACCAGATTAAAAGATAATTAGCAAATACCTAACAAAATAAATGAAAATATAATGAAATATAAATAATAACACATTTTAAAACTGTTTATATGCCACATTCAAGGATCCTAATAGATGGATTTTTTTTACCCAATTGTATCCAACTTTCTATGACCCCCATTTGGAGTTTTCTTAGCAAAGATACTAGAGGAATTCACCATTTTCTTTTCTAGCTCATTTTACAGATAAGGAAACTGAGGCAAACAAGGTTTTAATTTGCCCAGGCTCACATAGCTAGTAAGTCTCTGAGGCCAGATTTCAACTCCTGATTCCAAGCCAGTACACTATTTACTCTGCCACCCAGCCGTCATTATATATAGACAGTGGCCCTCATTTCTATATGATTTTGATGTCACTGACCTGGATAATATGCTCCTGAAAGACTGTTATCTTCTGTATTATAGACATAAATGTCGAATGAATGAATGCTGCCTCCAATCTCTGATGAGATTCCTATGAACCATCCTTCACATCATTATCAAAGCAAACTTCCTATAAAATGAGGGAATTGGATCTGGTGGCCTTTAAGGTTCCTTCCAACTTTAAAGCTATGATCCTATGAACATTACTTCTGCTCAAAAACCTTCATTGGCTCCCTTTTACCAGAAAGGTTTAATTCTAGGTTTCAAGGCCTCAAAAATGTGATTTTACTTTCCTTTTGTTGACTTTTTTTATTCTAATTCCCTTCCCAAAAACTACACTAGTGGTGTCAAACTCAAATAGAAATAGGGCAATTAATCTATACCTAATGATCCTTCAGACTATATATTAGCTTAGTTTTAAAATATATTATCTATATTTTATTGTATTCTTATTTTTTGTTAAACATTTCCCAATTGCAATTTGATTTGATTTAAGCCACCTTGGGGAATATTGCCAACCCCAAGTTTCACAGCTCTAGTCTTCACTAAAATCCAGTTGGAGTAGTAGTCATAGCTCTCTTTTGCCCTGTTGTATCTCTCCTCTATAGAGAACCAGAGATTCCTTCCACGTTTCTGCTTTTTTGAAATACTTCTCTTCCTTCAAGGTCCAGCTTTGCTGCCACTTTATTCATAAAAACTTCCATGATGATGCATCCATTCCTACTCCTACCTATGAAGATTATGTTTCAATCCACAATTTTTTTAGATTTTTAAATTCAATTTGTTGTGCCACAGTTCCCATGTCTGTTTCCCTCAATTGCTCTGTCTCAGTTTCCCTTAATTGTTCTGCTTGGATAGCAACCCTCCCCTTCTGACCATCAGGAATAATTGGGCTAGCATTCCAAAGTGTCATAAAAAACCTCCAGATGGTCAATCTCAAACACTAGACATACCCCTCATCTTTATGGCCCCAGACTTAATGTCTCCTAGCTTCTTCCCAAACTTATCACAATTTATGATCCTTCATACCCCTAACCTGTCAGAATTGACTTGATAGTCCTTTCCTGGAACTCCAATTCCCCCAGTGCCCAACCCTTCCTTCTGCCCCGTAAACACTTTGTTCCCCTGAACTATGGAACCTCATAAAATCCTTGATATGCCTCAATAAAGTACTGAATACTTTGAGACAATAGTCCTATTCAGTCAACTAGTCTTACTTCTCCATTAATATCAATAAAATATTATTTAATCTCCAATGTGTGATACTGCCTCAGTTTCTCTGGGAGCATTACAAATTCAAATTCAAATTTACCTGAATTCTTATTTATACATATCACATCCTGCCTTAAATCATACTGACTGTCTTATATATCTAGTCTTCCCTTTTAGATTTTAAGCATCTTGAGGGCAGAGACTACATTATATTCTTTTTCTAACATTTTGTTTGTCTCCTTGACTTCTTTCTTATTTATTTTCTGGTTTGATTTATCTAGTTCTGAGAGAGGGAGGTTGAGATCCCCCACTATTATAGTTTTACTGTCTATTTCTTCTTGCATCTCTCTGAACTTTTCCTCTAGGAATTTCCTTGCTATACCACTTGGTGCATATGTTTAGTATTGATATTGCTTCATTATCTATGGTACCCTTTAGGAAGATATAATTTCCTTCTTTGTCTCTTTTAATTAAGTCTATCTTTGCTTTTACTTGGCCTGAGATCAGGATTGCTACCCCTGCTTTTTTTTGTTCACCTGAAGCATAATAGATTCTGCTCCAGCCTTTTACCTTCACCCTGTATGTATCTCTATGTTTTAGATGTGTTTCTTGTATACAACATATTGTTGGATTCTGGTTTTTAATCCAGTCTGCTATCTGTTTCTGCTTTAAGGGAGAGTTCATTCCATTCACATTCACAGTTAAAATAACTAATTCTGTATTTCCTGCCATCTTATTTACCCTAGCTTATGCTTTTCTCTTTCTTATCCCCTTTCCCTCCTCCCTACTATTTTGCTTTTGAAAACCACTTCCCTCAAACAATCCTTCCCCTTTAAAGCCCCACCCACCCCCTTTTTCCCCCTTTCCCTCCTGTTTCCTTCTAAGTACGTCTATTATTCCCTCTGAGCCAAATCTGATGAGATGGAGATTAACCCAATTCTCATTCCCCTCCCTTTTTTCCCCTCAATCATTATAGGTTTTCTTTGCCTCTACATGTGATGTAATTTCCCTTATTTTACCTCCTTTTCCTCTTCTTCCAGTGTTATCCCTTTTCTACCTCTAATTTCTTTTTCAGTTTATCATATCATAATAATCATAAAATCACAGTAATCATATCATAATCATAATGTAATAATAGATTCATAAAATCAACTCTCATTCTATAAGTATCTATAACATAAATATAGTTCTCAAGAGTTTTTTTTTCTTGTTACCTTTTGATGTTTCTCTTGTGTTCTGTGTTTGTAGATCAAATTTTTTGTTCAGTTCTGGTCTTTTCAGTAGAAATAGGTGAAATTCTCCTATATCATTGAATGACCATCTTCTTCCCTGGAAGATAATGCTCATTCTAGCTGGGTAACTTATTCTTGGCTGTAATCCAAGTTCCTTTGCCCTTCGGAATATCTGATTCCAGGCCCTTTGACCCTTCAAAGTAGAAGCTGCTAGGTCCTGTGTGATCCTAATTTTAGCTCCCCGATATTTAAATTGTTTCTTTCTGGCTTCTCGTAATATCTTTTCCTTGGTATGATAGTTCTGGAATTTAGCCACGATATTTCTGGGGGACTTAATTTTTGGGTTTCTTTCAGGAGGTGATCAGTGGATTGTTTCAATAAGTATTTTGCCTTCTGGGTCTAAAATATCAGGGCAGTTTTCTTTTATGATTTCCTGGAAGATAGTGTCTAGGTTCTTTTTTTCATCATGGCTTTCAGGAAGCTCTATAATCCTTAGATTGTCTCTCCTAGATCTATTTTCCAGGTCAGTTGTTTTTCCTAGGAGATATTTCATGTTTTTCTCTATCTTTTCATTTTTTTTGTTTTTGTTTGACTAATTCTTGAAGTCTTGATGAGTCATTCATTTCCAATTGTTCGATTCTAATTTTTAATGTCTTATTTTCTTCAGTTACTGTTTTTAGTTCCTTTTGCAATTGACCAATTACATTTTTTGTTCATTGCATTCTTTTTCCGTTTTTTCTATTTTATTTTGCAGTGATTTCATTTCGTTTCCCCATGTTTCTTCTAACTCTATTTTAAGATTTTTTATGCAATCTTCAAAGAAAGCCTTGTGACATGGAGACCAGTTTATGTCTCTCTTTGGGGCTTTTTCTGGAGTTGCTTTACCTTTAGGGGCCTCAGGATTTGAGGTCTGTTCTTCCCTCTCTCCATAAAAGTTGTCTATGGTGAGAGCTCTTTTTGGTTTTTTAATTCATTTTTTTTAAAGGTGTGAGGTCTGTTTTGAAGTTCTTCCAGAGTATCTTCTTCTAGAATCATGTTGTCCGCCAGATATTGTGGATTTTTTTTGCTTCAAAATCAGTCTAGAGCGATTACATTATAGTTTGACTACATTATGTTTGACTACATTATATTCTTAAACTAGCCCTATGGTTTTATAGGAACAAGGAACTTTTCTGAAAGTAAATCAGCACTGACAAAGTCTAAGAGAGTGCCTAAGGCATTGAGTGGTTAAATAGCTATCATTTTTTAAAATTTTTGTAGCCCCAATACAAAGTAAGCACATAATTTTTGATGTTAAACTGAACTGAATCCAATTGAATAAAATATCTCAGACTAATGGAGGGAAGAAATACAAATAATCCCCAAATAATAAGTCCATTAATCAACTAATACTATTAATTAAGTCCTTACTGTGTACTAAATACTTTGAGTGCACAAGAGACTATATAGTTCCTACCCTCAAGGAGTTTACATGTATTTGGGAAATTAAGACATTCGTGAAAGATAACTGACAAATGAAAGGCAATTACCAACTAAAGGGAGCATGGACAAAGTGCCAAATGAATAATGCAGCTAATAAGGTAGATAGTTAAGAAATTGGGGGAGAAAAGAGATTATAATAGTCAGGAAAAATTTCATGGTGGTTGTGTAAGTTTGGGTTGGGCCTTGAAAGATGAATGACATTTAAAGGGCAGGCACCTCAGTTAAAGGAAAAGATGTAATTATGCATGTTGTTAAGGTTGTACAAAGATCACTACAACCCTCTGGGCTAAATAGTAGACATACTATTCTCCTTATTCTACTAATAACTAAGGCTCACAGAAGTGAAGGACTTACCTCATAAAGATCAGACTCAGAATTAGAATCCAGTTCTCTCCAATACACAATATTTCTTTAACAAAAGCAGAAGGGTAAAAAGTACCAGCCATGCCTGGGGATACCAGATAAGCTGAAGAAGGTTACCTGTCAAGGAGCTAAGGAGAGATACAAAAGTAGGTAACAAATTATAAGGAATCTTGAATATAAAAACAACTATATAGACTGAAACCAAAGTTGGCAGATAATCCAAAAGAAATAGAAGCTCAGATTTCATTACAAGAAAAAAAAATCTCCAAATAACATAAGAATCATTAACTTCCATTGATGACCTTTTCCCTTATTTCAAGCAATAGTCAATGTATGGAAATCTAAATAAAATAAAAGAACATAATTATTCTGACTCCCAGCTAGGGGTGTGTTGGACCCAACTCACAACAGCTGATTATTAAATTTTTACTTTGAGCATTTTTACCCTGGAAATTAGCAAACATTATTAATGGAGGCTTGATTTATTGTTTTGTTGATTTTCTAAACTTAGGAAAGTGATGGAGATAAAGTAAATAATGCCGATTAAATTTACAAGTGTATCTTGGATACATATATTTTCCCAGAAAGCCAATTTTTAAATATTTACCACTATGCCAAAACTTCCAGCCTTAAAGAACAGTGACCACAGCTTCCAAAAGAGTGACAATAAAAATTTATGTGCATCCATTTGATCCTCTCTTGGCAACTCAGTTTCCCCATCCAGTCAATAAGCAATTTAACTTATACTACATTGGAGCCTTTCTGGACCTCTTTAATGGAATACCTTCTCTTAGCCCTTCCCCCACCTCAGAATGGAAATCCCCAAGAGGCACAGATAAAGACTGAATTACATCCTGCCAGTGGGTCATAAAAATTTGGATCACACATTAAGAGCTGGTAGAACTTTAGAGGCCATATTAGTCCAATTCCTTCATTTTTTTATTAAAGCTTTTTATTTTCAAAATATATGCATGGATAATTTTTCAACAATGACCCTTGCAAAATCTTGTGTTCCAAATTTTCCCTCTTCCTTTCCCTCACCCCTCCCCTAGATTGCAAGTAATCCAATATATGTTAAACATATATAATTCTTCTATACATATTTCTACAATTATGGTGCTGCACAAGAAAAATCAGATCAAAAAACAAAACAAATGAGAAAAAAAATAAAATTCAAGTAAACCACAATAAAAAGAGTGAAAATCCTATGTTGTGATCCACACTCAGTTCCCACCATCCTCTCTCTCTGGGTATAGATGGTTTTTTCATCACAAGATTATTGGAACTTCCCTCAATCATCCCATTATTGAAAATAGTCAGGTCCACCAAAATTGATCATCATATAATCTTGTTGTTGCCATGTACAGTGATCTCTGGTTCTGCTCATTTCACTCAGCATCAGTTCATGTAAGTCTCCGCAGGCCTCTCTGAAATCATCCTGCGGATCATTTCTTACAGAACAATAACATTCCATGACATTCACATACCATAACTTATTCAGCCATTCTCTAATTGATGGGCATCCACTCAGTTTCCAATTTCTTGCCACTACAAAAAGGGCTGCCACAAACATTTTTGCACATGTGGGTTCCTTTCCCTCCTTTAAGATCTCTTTAGGATACAGACCCAATAGAAACACTGGTGAAACAAAAGGTATGCACCATTTTATAGCCCTTTGGGCATAGTTCCAAATTGTTCTCCAAAATGGTTGAATCAGTTCACAACTCTACCAACAATGTATTAGTATCCCAATTTTCCCACATCCCCTCCAACATTCATCATTATCTTTTCCTGTCGTCTTACCCAATCTAAGAAGTATATAGTGATACCTCAAAGTTGTCTTAATTTTCATTTCTTTGATCAATAGTGATTTAGAATACCTTTTCAAATGACTAGAAATGGTTTCAATTTCTTTATCTGAAAATTTTCTGTTCATATTCTTTGATCATTTATCAATTAACAGCTTCTATACTTATAAATTTGAGTCATTTCTCTATGTATTCTAGAATTGAGGCCTTTATCAAAATCCTTTAATGTAAAATTTTTCCCAGTTCTTTCCTTCCCTTCTAATCTTGTCTGTATTGTTGATTGTATAAAAACTTTTTAACTTAATATAAAATCAAAATTATCTATTTTGTATTAAAAAATGTACTCCAGTTTTTCTTTGGCCACCAACCATACCTATCTTTCTTTCTTTCTCCATAAATCTGAGAGGTAAACTTCTAATTTGCTTATAATATCATTCTTTATGTCTAAATCATGAACCCATTTCAACTTTATCTTGGTATATTGTGTTAAGTGTGTGTCAATGCCTAATTTCTTCCATACTAAATTCCAATTTTCCCAGCAGTTTCTGTCAAATAGTGAGTTCTTATCCCAAAAGCTGGGGTCTTTGGGTTTGTCAGACACTAGAATACTATAGTCATTGACTATATTGTCCTGTGAACCTAACCTATTCCACTGATCAACTACTCTGTTTCTTAGTCAGTACCAAATGGTTTTGATGACCGCTGCTTTATAATATAGTTTTAGGTCTGGTACAGCTAGGATTTCGATGGGAATAAAGATGATGAAGAAGTAGTCTAGTTTAAAGCTTATAGTCATATTGAAGGTATTTATTTAGAATCATTGTCAATTGGTAATTGTGGCTTCTTGACTTGATGAAATAAATAGGATTAAAGGAATTAGGCTAGTAAAGAAGGCAGTTTTTCTATTGATCAGAGAAATGCAAATTAAAACAACTCTGAGATACTACTACATACTTCTCAGATTGGCTAAGATGACAGGAAAAGATAATGATGAATGTTGGAGGGGATTTTGGGAAAACTGGGACACATACATCGTTGGTGGAACTGTGAACGAATCCAACCATTCTGGAGAGCAGTTTGTAACTATGCTCAAAAAGTGATCAAACTGTGCATACCCTTTGACCCAGCAGTGTTTCTATTGGGCTTATATCCCAAAGAGATCTTAAAGGAGGGAAAGGGACCCACATGTGCAAAAATGTTTGTGGCAGCCCTTTTTGTAGTGGCTAGAAACTGGAAACTGAATGGATGCCCATCAATTGGAGAATGGCTGAACAAATTATGGTATATGAATATTATGGAATATTATTGTTCTGTGAGAAACGACCAGCAGGATGATTTCATAGAGTCCTGGAGAGACTTGCATGAGCTGATGCTGAGTGAAATGAGCAGAACCAGGAGATCATTATACACGGCAACAACAAGACTATATGATGATCAATTCTGATGGACATGGCTCTCTTCAACAAAGAGTTGTTTCAAATCAGTTCCAGTTGTTCAATGATGAAGAAAGCCATATATGCCCAGGGAGAGGCCTATGGGATCTGAGGGTGGACCACAACATAACATTTTCATGCTCTCTGTTGATGTTTGCTTGCATTGTTTTCCTTCTCAGGTTTTTTTTTTCCTTGTAGATCCGATTTTTCTTGTATAGTAAGATAACTGTATAAATATGTATACATATATTCGATTTGTCAAGTATTTTAACATAATTAACATGTATTAAACTTCCTGCCATCTAGGGGAGGGGGTGGGGGGAAGGAGGGAAAAATTTGTAACAGAAGGCTTTGTAAGGGTCAGTGTTGAAAAATTATCCATGCATATGTTTTGAAAATAAAAAGCTTTAATTAAATAAAAAGCAGTTTTTACTGAAAGAAAGAAAGAAAAGAAAGACATTTGCCCCATACTTTGTGTAGTAGCCAAAAAATGAAACAAAATAGATGTTCAATGCTTAGGGAATGTAATGGAATATGATCCCATTGTAAATTATATTAATGAATAAGAAGAATATAGAGAAGTACTAGAAGACTTATATGAATTGATGTAAAGGGAAATAAGCAGAAAAAACCCCCAACAATGACAACAATGTAAATTAAGAGAATAACAGCTACATTGGAACAGGCAGTGTGCTAAGCACTTTACAAATATGATCTCATTTGATCTTCACAACAACCCTGAGAGGAAAGTGCTGCTGTTTTTCTCATTTTACAGTTGAGAAAACTGAGGCTCAGGTCACATACAGCTAGGAAGTATCTGAAACTATATTTGAATTCAGGAAAATGAGTTTTCCTACCTCCAGGCCCAGCACTCTTATCTACTGCACCATCTAGTTGTCCTATAGTAGATAATTAATAAGTGTTTATTGACTGGCTGATTGACTGCCTCTCCCCATTTTAATCCATCCCCCAATTTAGCCACCAAAGTGAATTTTCTAAAGTGCAGATCCCATCATGTCATCTCCCCCTTTTGGCTATTCTACAAACAAGACACTCCATTTCTTGGCTCAGGTAGTCCCCATCTGTCCCTCGTGTCTGAGATTTACCTTCCTCCTCCTTTCTGCCTACTGACCTCCCTGACTTCCTTTAAGCCCCAACTAAAATCCAGTATTTCCTGGATTACTCAATCCATTTTAATTCTAATGTCTTCTTTCTGTTATTCCTATTAAGCTGTGTGCAACTTTATATTTGTTTTTTAGTTGTTTCCCACATTAGGTGTAAGCTCTTTGAGGGCAGGGACTATCTTTCACCACCCCCCTTCCTTCTTCTGTATTCCCAAGGCTTACCACAGAGTCTGACTCAAAGCAAGTGCTTAATAAATGCTTACTGATTATTTAAATCTAAGATCCTATGATTTTAAGGGGCAAAGCCAAGACCTAAACCAAAATCTTCTGACATCAGGTTGGAAATCCTATCCATTGTATCATGATCTTCCTGAATTAATATAACAATGCAGCTACATCATAATTAACTCCCTCCTGCCTATTGGAAAGAGTATCTGAAGAGAAGGAAATCTCAAGGTGTCCCTATCCATCCCTTCACATGTCAATATGGTCTGAGGATGGTGAAAAAGACAATATGTTCCAATCTTTCATTTCTCAAAGAATGACTGTGGGAAGGGGTAAGAAGCTTTTTAGGACATAAGAGTCCCAGGTCTGGCACTGAACCACCTAAGGGGAAGCAGCATCACAAGATCCAATTCTTAGAATCATAAATTAAGCCCCATCTTCCACCACCCACCCATCTAAGTCCACCCACTTCTCTCCCTCAGCAGTTTCTAGCACTACCTCCCCCCACTCTACCCTGGATCATCATTGATTTTTCAAAGAAGGATGACAGGTAGAAATGACTAAGAACAAATTTGGTCATGCACCAAACTGATCATTGCTTTGTGTAATGAAAAGAATTCTGGAATTGGATTCAGAAGACTGGGCTGGAGGCCAATCCTGGCACTTCCTAGTTGTGTGACCATGAGCAAATTATTTTTCCTCTATGAGTCTCAGTTGTCTTATTTGTAAATTGAGGGAGTTGCACCAGATGATCTCACACATCCTTTCCAGTTATAATGGTCTATGAATTATCATTTTTAAAAGTCAGAAACCATTTCAAAGTTATAATTCCACTTATTAATGCAACAGTATAACTCAGAACAATCAATAGTAAGAGCACTAGAGAATTACAAAACAAAATGCTATGTAATATCTAAGGAAGGAAATTGTTACCTAGACAGATTAACAAAATATAAGTAACTAATTCCCAGAACTCCAGGCTCTGGGTTTATATAACAACAATTAGAATTTGTATAGTACTTTTAGATTTGCAAAACACTTTACAAATATTACCTCATTTGAGATTCACAGCAATGCTATGAAATAATTGCTATTGTTATTCCCATTTTACAAATAAGGAAACTGAGGCAGGCAATAGTTAAGTGACTTGTCCAGGGTCACATGCTTAGTAAGTCTGAGGCAGAATTTTAACTTAAAGCTTCCTAACTCCAGGTCCAGTGCTCTATCCACTATACCATATGAAGTTAGTACATCTTAGTGTCTTCTCCAAAAATCCTATTTCCTTGGTTCATTTTTCCTACATCCAGAATTTTCTCCAAGAAACCTATATTGTGATTCATAGTTAGGTTTCCCTGATATAGATAAAAGAAGATCAAGCTTCTCTGCAAGCATTTGAGGTAACAATGCATATCTAGTATGGGACAGCCTCTCATACCACATAAGCAAAATGTATAAAATAAAAAGGATTTGCTAGAGCATAAACCATCAGTATAATTCTGAATCCTACCTCTTCCCCTTCTCCTGCATTCTCCAAAACTTTTACAGTTTTCCAAACCTATGGTACTATGCTATGGTTTGGACTCCCATTAAAAGGGAAATGAAATTGGAATTACTAGAGAGGTAGGTAACTCCCTTTTCCCTTTGAACTATACTATCTAACTCAATGTAGTAGCAGAAGAAAATGTTCAGGTTTTTGCTCAGGTATAAAATACATAGAATTACAAAAGAAAAAATTATATTGAAAAACCAATTATCAATTAAAAAAAAGTTCCAGCTCCAGCTGTTCATCTTCTTGTTCCTCCAACTCCCTCAGAGTAAAAATTTCTGATGTTTCTTCAGAAGTTTTAGAGTTCAGGAATTTCTACCATTTGGATACATAGTTCTTGCTTCCACAGTTGATATTTTATGATTGCCAGTTTTAGTTACACTATTGCTTTTGCATGTCTGAGTCCAAGAACTGTTACTACTATATCATTGTTGCCATTTCTGTGGCAAGAAGCTGAAAATGAAGTGGGTGTCCATCAAATTGGGGAATGGCTAAATAAGTCATGGCATATGAAGCTAATGGAATATTATTGTTCTATAAGTAATGATGAGCAGGTTGATTTCAAGAAAGACATGAACTGATGTTGAGTGAAGTGAGCAGAATGAAGAGAACATTGTATACAGTTACAAAAAGATTATGTGATAATCAATTATGATAGACTTGGCTTTTCTCAACAATGTGGTGATTCAAGACAATTCCAATAGATTTGGGATGGAAAATGCCATCTGCAACTAGAGAGGGAATATGGAGACTGAATATGAATTAAAGCATAGTATTTTTGCCCTTTTTTTGTTTCTTTGATTTTTCTTTCTCATGGTTTCTCCTTTTTGGGCCAATTTTTCTTGCACAACATGACAAATATGGAAATATGTTTAAAAGAATCGCATCATCATAGACATGGTTCTCTTCAACAATAATGTGATTCAAACCAGTTCCTACTGTTCAGCGATGAAGATAGTCATATACATCCAGAGAGAGGCCTGTGGGAACTGAGTGTGGATGACAACACAGCATTTTAACGCTTTCTGTGAATATTTCCATGCATTTTGTTTTCCTTCTTAGGTTGTTTTTTTTTCTTCTCTTTCTAGATCTGATGTTTCTTGTGCAGTAAGATAACTGTATAGATATGTATAGATATATTGGATTTGTCATATAATTTATCATGTTTAGCATGTATTAGATTACCTGTCATCTAGGGGTGGGGGTGGGGGGAAGGAGGGGAAAAGCTTGGGAAAAAAAAGTTTTTTGCAAAGGTCAATGTAGAAAAATCACTCATATGTTTTGTAAATAAAAAGCTTTTAATAAAAATAAATAAATTTAAAAAATATCATTGGGAAAAAAAGAATTGCATCATCAGATTGCTTGCTATGGATGATGCTATATGATTGCTTAAGGAGGGGGAAGATAAAAGAGGGAGGGAGAAAAATTTGGAACACAAAGTCTTACAAAAATGAATGTTGAAAACCATCTTTGCATATGCTAGACAAAATGAAATACTATTGAGAAAAAAAAAAAGAAAATCTATGCTCAAGTCTCTGTTTTCAGTTCTCTTCGGATCTCTCCCAAAAAGACTACAGGTGTGCAAGCTACTTTTTATAGATAAACCCAGTGCAAAGATGTGATTCTAACACACAACAGCTTAGGCAAACAAAATCATCTCATTCACTGAGACCTAGCTATTCAACTGCAATGTGATATGGTGGACAGGGTTCTGACATTGTAGTCAGGAAGACCTCTATCCAAATTTTATCCCAATACTTACTAGTTGTATGGTTATGGGCAATTTATGTAATGTCCCTGAGTCTCAGTCTTCTCATTTGTAAACTATAGGTTTACATGTAGCACCTACCTCTCCAAGTTGTTATGAGACACAATAATGAAAGCAAAATGCCACCCAAATGCAAGTTGTGATTATCTTCAATAAAGAATAATTAGTCAATAAGTACTCATGCCCAGGAGAGGTCATCAATCATCTCAGGTGCCAATGGGTGTGTCCCCTCTTCCCCCCACATACACCACAGAGGAAGATATCCTTAAAGTTCCCAAGAAAATTTTATCTTCCTATAAATTTATCGTTTGCAATTCTATTAAGATGGAAGCATTTGGTTGTGAAGAAAAGTACCATCACCATTTAAATAATTTAATATAAAACTTCATTTTGTATCCAAAGGACAGTAAAACTTTTTTAACCAAAATATTCATGGAATATGGCATTATGGGTAATTACTTTTTTCTACATAGCTGAGATTGAATAGAAAACCTTTTTTGTTCCAACCCTGCTTGTTGAAAAATCTCCAAAATGCATTAACTCTCTTTCTGGCTTTCATGTCTTTGTTCATTATTGTTTGGGATTTAAGCAAATTGTTTCCCTCTCCAATTGAAGACCTTGGAGGTGATGAATGGGGAGATTTGGAACTCTGGGAATTTGAATCTTCCATCATCAGCTGTATCATCTGGAATGTCTTTCCTGCTTCTTTTGTAATTAAACAAATCGTATCCTTTGAGGTCCCCTGAAGTCCTATATTCTCTGTGAACCCTTCATCAAGTACTCCAGTCCACAGAGATGAGTTCTTTAGTGAGACCAGCCTTGTGAATATAACTGAATTTTTTTCTGATTTAATTAAATCCAATTCAGTAAGTATTTATAAAGCATTTATTATGTGCCAGGCCCCTTGTTAGGCTTTGAAAATATAAAGTCAAAAATAAAATAGTCCCTGCCTTCAAGAAGCTTACATAGTACTGGAGGCAGACAAAGACACAGATAAGTCAAGACAAAATATATATAAAGTGAATGCAAATAATTTTGAACAGGAAGGAGCAAGTTAAAATCTGAGAACTGGTTGCAGAGAGATGATAGTTGAACTTGTGAAAGCTAATGATTTCCCAAAGAAAGGTTTTAGGATCATAGAAGCAAAGATGGAAAGGAACTCAAAGTTCATACAATACAGAAGTTCTTATCTTTTGGGGGGCATGGACCCTTTTGAGAATCTAGTAAAGCCTGAGAATCTTTTCTTGGAATGATGTTTTTAAAATGCATAAAATGTATACATATTTTACAATCCTATACACATAGGATTGCAAAAGCAATCAATTATACCAAAATACCAAATATCAAAATATTAAGAAAAAGAATCCCTGATAAAGTGACTAGATTCTAGTCCAACTCCCTCATTTTACAGATGGAGAAGCTGAGACTTAGATGATGTAACCTCTCCCAAATCACACAGATGGTAAATAAGCAAAGGTAAGATTTAAAACAGATGTTCAGAATTCTGACCCTAAGAACCTGTAAGAGCCTCAATCATCAATTATCAGGGACTGAGACTGGATGACAGCAGCTATGTGGTGCCGTAGTGCACAGAGTAGTGGGTCTGAAGTAAGGAAACTCATCTTCATGAATTCAAATCTGTATACTAACTGTGTGACCCTAGACAAGTCATTTAACCCTCTTTGCCTCAGTTACTTCATCTGTCAAATGAACTGGAGAAGGAACTGACAAAGCACTCCAGTATCTTTGCAAAGAAAACCCTAAATGAGGTCACAGAGTCAGAGGATAGAACAGTGATGAGACTAGATGAATCAATTAAAGGAGATTTATGGAGTATTTAAAGTTGTGCTCTACAAAACATGTTTCCTACCTTCAAGGAGATTACAGTTTGGGAGTCAAGATGGACACAAATAAAACAGTGAACAGAGAAAACAGGCTGCTAAATTGTGCAATATTAACACTGTTAGTATTCAGGGAAAACCTTCATCATTGAGGACAAGAGCAATCAGAGAAGGCTTTGGAGAGGAGGTGAGACTTAAGCTGGACCTAAGCAGATGGATTGGAGTCTTCTAATCTATTAGCACATCAGGAAAGCAATATGAGGGAACTTTTTTTGTAGGACACTAGGAAGTCATCCCTTCCATTTCTGATTTATTAGTGGCTATAATCAGCCTGGGCATTTAAGCTAACAAGAGAAATCAGTTTTGCTGGTGGTAGACCCTTTGATCTCAAGGGTCACCCTGTGAATCTTCCCTTGTTGCAGAATAAAACCATCACTGAAGAGAGAGTGAGAAAAGAGTCCGAGGAGACCTGAGCAGGGACTCTAGACCACAATGGTCTGTGAGTTCTCAGATGGTTCTTGTGCGCTAATATGAGCTGTTCCTCTGTAGAATACTATAGGCAGACAAACAGACCTGGGAAAGAACTTAATTTAGAAAGGCCAAGGTCACCCACTGCATCCTGGACCATCACCATTGTCTTGACCTTTGCCTTGCTGCTAGACTTCAATGACTCTGAAGGAAAGAGTGAAGCTGACAATTTTGTAATCTCTGCTTCACTTATGCCTAATTCACTCAAAAATCGATGCCATTGGTCCTCTTCAAGAATGCCAAGAACAAGAACAACAAGGCATGGCAGTGTGGTATAGTGAGAAGAAATGAAATGAAATGAAAGAAAAGACAGCTCATGAAAACTCACCAATACATAAGTAGAATCTGGCAATGTTCAACATTCGTGGTCCCCTACTTCTACAAAGAAGGGAGAGCCTGTTTTCTCATTATGGCCAGGCTTGACTTCCTCAGTCTCACCTTCTGCAAGAATTCTTTCTCTGTCCTCCTTGACTTTAGTGGCTTTGCTCCAAGACTGTTCCCCAGTTTTTCCTGCCTGTATCTTGCTTGTAGATGTTTGCATATTATCTTCCCATTGGAGTAGGAGTTCCTTGAGAGCAGAGACTCTTTTTTGCCTTACTTTGTTTCCCCATCATTTAGCACAGTGCCTGGAACATAGTAGTACTACTAGTTCTGATTGAGTGCCTGGCTGTAGAGCCTTAAGCAAATCCCTAGAGTTCAATGGACCTCAGTGTCCTTCTTTTGAGAAAATTGAACTATATGAACTCCAAATGTCTTTTCCAACATTAACATTCTGATTCTGGAGTTCTCTGTGTTTCTACTCTTTTTTATCATACTGAACTTGAACTGGTTGAAGAGTTTTGGATTCAATGATTAGGAAATGGGGAAAGAAAGAAGGAAGGAAGGAAGGAAAGAAGGAAGGAAGGAAGGAAGAAGGGAAGGAAGGAAGGAGGGAGGGAGGAAAAAGGAGAAGGGAGGAGGGATGAAGAGAGAGGAAGGAAAGAAAGAAAAACATGGTAGCTAAATAATGAAATGGTGATCCATGAATGTGCTGAAATATCATTGTGTCTAAGAAATTTTTTTGAATAATTCAAAGAAGCATAGGAAGATTCTTTTGAACTGATACAGAGTGAAGGAAAACAGAAGCACGAAAATTAATATACATATTAGTGATGCAGTCAAGGAGGCAATCCCTAGTTCAGAATAAATATGTGACAAATTCACAATGGCTATCCTCTTTGGCAAAGGTAAGTTTATTTAGGAGAAGTTGTTACAGGCAAAATAAAAGATAAAATAAGCATCACGAGTGGCAAACATGAAATAGAGTTGGGAGAGCATATAGTTAGCAAGGAAAAGACAAGTTCCCCAGGGGAGCTCACAGTTAACCAGGAGAAAGGAAATACTTCATGAGGTGGAAGTAAACCATTGACTGGAAGGTTAGATCCATAGTGGAGTTTAGCAGACTAGCCAGAGTTAGGAGAAAGGGGAAAGGGATCATTAAAGGAAAAGCATAATGAGGGAGGAAAAAAAGAGTACTTCAATTGGCTTAGCAGAGACCTTCATCATAAAAAGATCTTTTATAGGAGAAATGCAGCCTTAGGGATTTCTCAGGGAAACCAAGGAAGTAAGGCAGGAACTCAGAGGGAGAGATCAAGGAGAGCCTGATGGAATCCACCTGGCAGACCAGGTTTCCTCCCAGACTTGACTAAAGATATGTTAATAAATATCTCAAAACATTATTTAAAGATACCCAGAAGCAGAGGATAGATAATGGAGGTTGATAAAAAAAAAAAGTTCCAAAGCCTGATCCTAATGAGAAAATGTGCTTCTCTTCTTTGCAGAAGTAGGGGGACTATGGGTGTTGAACACGGTCAGATTCTATTCATGTGTTGGCTAGTTTTACTGACTTTATTCTGTTAGAAGGGATGAGTCCTTGGATAAGGAAAGGAAAGGAATAGCTTTAGAAATAAAAGTGATGTTGTTCAGTCATTTTTCAGTTATCTCCAACTCTGTTACCCCATTTGAAGTTTTTTTGGCAAAGAGCTGTAGTGGTTTGCCATTTCCTTCTTCTGCTCATTTTACAGCAACTGAGGAAGTGAGGCAAACTGGGCTAAGTGACCCAGTATCACATAGCTAGTAAGTGTCTGAGGCCTGATTTGAACTCAGGAACCCCAGGCCCAGCACGCTATCAACTGTGCCACAAAATTGACATAAAAACAACTATTTATCTATGAGGGTGTATATGTATGTATATATAAATATACATGTATATTATATATCTAATTATATTATATCTAATATAGATATTTTATATTAGATATATTGTGTTATATCAAATTATAATTATTAGAACTGATTATTAATATTAAATTATTTCAAATATAAATTTCTCCTTACTCAGGGAGAACACCCAAGAAGAAATCACCCAAATTAGCCAAAGCTAGTTTCTGAGTTCCTCTTCTTCTGGAGATTATGTCTGTATCTTAAATAGAGGTATTAAAGAAGAGTAGGAAAATATTCCAGTGGGAAACATTCTAAATAAAGGTATAGCTCTTTTCAACAATCCTGAGATATTATTATCATTCCCATTTTACTAATGAGGAAACTGAGGCACATAGGTTAAGTGACTTGACTCGTAAGCGTTTGAAGCCAGATTTGAGTTCAGATCTTCTTAACTCCAGGTTCTGGAGACTATTCATTGTACCACCTAGAACTTCTAGGTGAGAAATAAAATACAAACTCCTCTATCTGACATTTGAAGCTCTTATCAATCAGACTCTAATCTCTATTTCCAACTTGCTTCTATTACTCCCTGCATATTGTCAATATTCCAGCCAAACTGGGCTACTTATTATTCCCTACATGAAACATTCCATTTTCCATCTCTTAGATCTTGCCTGGATGGCTGTTCTTGATCCTTTCCCTTGTCAGTGCTCTCTCTACTTAGAGATCACTTTGTATTTGTCTTGTATATATTTTTATTGATGTATCTATTTATGTGTTATTTACTCCCCTTAGAATATAAGCTCACTTAACAAAGGCTGTGTATACCTTTTGATCCAGCAGTGTCTCTACTAGGTGTGACTCCCATAAATACAAAAATATTTGTAGCAGCCCTTTTTGTAGTGGCAAGGAATTGGAAACTGTGTGGATGCCCATCAATTGGAGAGTGGCTGAATAAATTATGGTATGTGAATGTTATGGGATATTATTGTTCTATAAGCCTATGAGCAGGCTGATTTCAGAAAAGCTTAGAAAGACTTACATGAACTGATGCTGAATGAAGTACATGGTTTTGTCTTTGTATCCTTAGTCCCAGGCCTGGCATATAAGAAATTAAAAATTGCTTATTCAATACAATTTAATAAATAGACTGGAAAGAAATAGAAGTGGGAGAGGTTATTGGACCTGGAGAATCCCAAATCTCCAATAAATGTGCAGTAAAGCTCTAATAGGCAGCTAAGGTGACACAATGGATAGAAACAACAGACCTGGAGTCAGGAAGTTGTTCAGTCCTGTCTGACTTTTTGTCACCCCATTTGGGGTTTTCTTGGTATAGATACTGGAGTGGTTTGCATTTCCCTCTCCAGGTCATTTTACACATGAGGAAACTTAGGCAAATGGGGATAAGTGACCTGCCAAGGGTCATACAGCTAGCAAAAGTGTCTGAAGCTGGATTTGAACTCAGGAAGATGAATCTTCCTGACTCCAGACTCTATCCACTAAATTACATAGCTACCCTAAGGTAGTCAAGAAGACCTGAGTTAAACTGTTTGCTTCATTTTGCTCCTCTGTAAAATAGGAATAATAATAGGACATGCCTCCCAGGATTGTTGTGATGACAAAATAAGATGATTGTTGTAAAGTGCTTAGCATTGTGCTTGGTACAGAACAGGTGCCATATAAATGTTATCTATTATTATTGGCTGTTAGAAGCCAGAGTAGTTGGAAGGTGAAGAGGAGATCCAGCAGCCAGGCAGGGCTTTGGTGTCTGTTCTCAAACTGCAGAAGGAACAGCACCTATTTGTCCCACTCCAACCTGCCCCAGTGCACAGCAGGAAACAGTACAAGAAGAGTACCCAGGAAGCCTGTGGCTGAGTCTCAGGAAGAGAAAGGATCAGGGTAGCATGAAGGATCTTATAGAAGGTCTGCTATCAACATAACCAGCAACATCTGGAGCCAGTCAGGCTCCTTGCCAGGGAAGGAGCCATCTCCGTTTTGGATCTGTGCACAGGGAAGGCGCCAAGACCAGAACCCAAGGTAAGTCACTGGGAGCTGGATCTCAAACTTAGAAACTGCTGGGCTCTAATCTCAGTCACCCACATCCAGGACTAAGCAGGTACTGCCTGCTTCATCCAAGAGTGAGAGGGAAGATGAGGGAGAGGAAGAAGGAGAAAGAGAAAGAAGGAGGGAAGGAAAGTGGGGAGAGGGTGGGAGTATGGGGAAAGGAGGGGGAGAGGGGGAAGGAAAATGGAGGGAGAGAGAGAGAGGGAAGAGGGAAGAGAAGAGGGAAGGGAAGAAAAGGGGACAGAAAGAGGGGGAGAAGAAAGGAAAGGAAAGGAGAGGGGAGAGGGAAGAGGGGGAGTATAAGGGGAGGGGGAGAGAAGATGAGGGGGAGAAATAGGAAGGGAGAAGAGATTCAAGGGGAGATGGGGAAAAAAGGAGAGAGGAGAAGAAAAAAAAAGGGTAGGAGAGGGAGGGGAGAAAAGAGAGGGAGAGGGTTTAAGCACAGAGTACAATCCAAGCACAAAACCCTAAGACTAGGAAAGAAATGCAGGGCCAAAAAATCCAGGAAGAAATCAAACTACTAGCAATAAGGAGGTATAGTAAGTTCTTGAGAAGGAAGGGGGCTTTATGAGAACTGTGCATTAAGAAAATTAATCTTGCAGCCTGTGCAAAATGAATTGAGAGTGGGAGTGAAGATGGAAAGATACTAGTGGATTTCCAGGAGAGAGATGATGAAGAGATGGACCAATGTGGGGGCAATTCAGGAGCTTGGATTGAATGGCTACTGACCCCGCTCTGAGTCGATTAGACACCAGTTAAAGGAATCCATTAATCTCACATCAGCTATATCAACATAGATGCAACCTTCACATCTTCTGATTGATGGACACTGACCAGGATGTAGAGAAACAATGCTCTTATGAGCTCTGTAAAGCAGGGATATTTTTATGGTAATATTTGTCAACCTGTCTACACTCCCTACCTATCATATGTAGAGGCTTCTTGAGAAAAGAACCAAGAAACCTTCCTTATTCCGAGACACTCCATCGTACTCTAAATAGTCAAACACTCAGAGAAGGAAGTTCTTGAAAAGAGTATGAGTTGCTGGTGATATTTCCAATCACCTTAAATGTCACCTTTGGAACAAAGTCCAAACTCTTTAGTTGGTTTAAAAAAATCTCGATTCAGGGGCAGCTAGGTGGCACAGTGGATAGAGCACCAGCCCTGAAGTCAGGAGGACCTGGGTTCAAATCTGGTCTCAGACACTTAACATTCCCTAGCTGTGTGACCCTGGGCAAGTCACTTAACTTCAATTGCCTCAACAAAAAGCAAAAAAAAAAAATCTCGATTCTCCCTGCCCCCTCAAAATCTCCACAGCAAAAATAATCTGATAATTGTTTCAGAGAGGGAAAGAATTTGGAACTTAAAATTTTACAAAATGAAGTTAAAAATTGTTTTACAAGGACTTGGGAAAAATAAAATATTAGTAATTTTTTAAAAACTGGTATTATCCTAACTTTTCAGCCTTATCTCCCTCTGCACAGCCAAACTAATCTGCCACTTGGCATTCCTCAAGCATATCTTATATTTTCCAAACTCTGCACCTTTGCAAATTTGCTCTACTTGGAATGCCTCTACTGGTCTTTTCCCCCTCTTTGGATCCCATTTATTTCCAAGCCAAAGTTCTAGTCTCTTCTCTTCTTCTAAAACCACCCCTTGGCCACCTCACACCTCCAAGATCTTTTCCTCTTACGAATTCTTAGGTACTCGCTGTCTAAATCACTCATTTTGACCCCTAACTTACACTTACTTTTTAAAAACTGGTGATCATTTATTTTCTCTCCTTCCCACTCACCGATCCCTTATTGAAAAAGAAACAACAGAAATACAAAATCTCTGTGACAAATATACACATTCCAAAATTAGCCATGTCCAAAATAATTATTTTGCACCATGAATCCATTCTCTCTATGTCAGGAGGTACACTTAAATATTATTTCAGCAAAAATTTTAGTAACTTTATGTGCAAGGTACTATGATAGGTATTGGAGCCACAAAGACAAAAAAAAGTCTTGTTCCCAAGAATCTTTTAGTACCTGGTAGGGAAGGGGAATAAAATGGGTACACAGATAAATGAATACTGGATAACATAAGCAGAGAGAGAACTCTAATAGTGGAGGGTGGGGAAGGATCAAAGGAGGCACCTCAGAGGTGGTCATATCAGAGTTGATAAACACATTGTCTTATATTGTCATTATTTACCCTTTTTTGATATATAGATGTATTGTATGTTCAGGTAGACCTGTAAGTACCTACAGGTGGGAATGTTGACTCAGTCATCTTGGTATCTCCCTAGTGTATTATTCAAGAAATTTTGATTGATTGAGATTGGTTGAGTAGCCTTCAAAATTTTTCCAATACTCAAGTGCTCCTAAGCGAGACTTACCATCCTCACCCTTCCTGGGCCCAAGATGGTCTCCTTTCTTTTCCTTCTTGTCTTCACATTTGGCTTTACTCTGAGCATATGGATGGATAGATAAGGATGGAGAAGGGATAAGCACATTAGGTGGAAGGAGAGCCTGGCTCCTCCAGGCCAGATAACACCAGAAATAATCAATCAATCTTTGCTTCATCCTTAAGTGCTTGATGTATCCTCCAACAAATTGAATCTCCTCCTCTACCAGGAAGTTCTCTCTTGTAAATAAATGAGAACAGAAATGGCCCATATTGAAAAATAATGTTGTTAAAGCCACTGATTAAGTTTTACACAAGCATATGAGAGCAAACTAAAAGGTTTTAGCTTTTTAATTTAAGAAATGAGGAATATGATATAATTTCAATTTGTGATGAGATAAGATGTTCTCGATATTGTGGTTTCAATTGGATTACATCCTAATGTACTTTATAAAGTGTCAGGCTAGCTGCAGATTAAGGTATGTGTGTAATATTCTTTATTAACAATTTAATGGACTGGCTTTCACTCTATCTATCTTAATCAGTGTTTCTAGCCCACCTGGGAGGCCTCGTTAGTGCAGAACCTGAAACTCCAACCTGATGAAAGAGAGAACAGAATGATCCATCAGTGTCAGGGATGAGAGGGGGGTTATCATAGCTTAGGCCCAATACTGAGGGCTACAACATTACCTACAGCTTGTGGCAACTGAGTCTGCTAAGGATTCCTGGGATGGGTTCAAGCCTTTTCTTCATGCTTATCCCCAGGTCTGCTTATAAGATCATAGATTTAGAACTAGAAGGGGACAGAGAGATTATTAAGTACAACTTCCTCATTTTTAAGATGTGGGAGCTGAAGCCAGGGGAGACTAAATCATGGAGCTAGTGAGTCTGAGGTAGAATTCCTGCTCACCAGCTTTGGTTGGTACCTGGGGTGGGGGGGGAGAATGGCAAATAAGGGACGCAGTTGTTGGAGGAAAGTTGGCTTTCAGAAGGCGCTGTCCTTCATTAGGTCCTTTTTAGGATGCTAGAGATTAGAGAGGATGAAAAGAGATTCAGTAGCTAAGGAAGGACTTAGGATCATAGATCTAGAATTAGAAAGGAATTCAGAAGTAGTCAAGTCTAACAACTTCATTGTATAAATAAGGAAATTGAGACCCAGAGTAATTAAATTGCTCAAAGTCACAGGTCATCAGAAGCAGGATTTGAACCTAAGGTTTATTGCTCTTTCACTTATATCAACTGTAGGCTAGAACTGGGAAAGAAGGAGGGGCAGGACAGGATTGAGAGACATAAGAACAGATTAAAATTTCTGGCCCTACTACTAACTGTGAATGTGACCTTGAAAAAGACACTTGCATCCCCAGGAAATTCTCAGATTCCTCATGTGAGAAATGAAGAGATTGGGCTAGATAATTTCTAGCTCTAAATTCTATGATCTTCTGGAAAAGATGTACAAAAATATTTAAAGCATCTCTTTGTGGTGGTAAAGAAATGGAAACTAAAGGGCTTATCCATTTATTGAGGAAGGGTTGAAGAAATTCTAGAATGCAATACTATTTTACCATAAGAAAGGGGTACACGGGATGTTCTGGGAGGACTGGCAGCCCTGGTGTGAGGATTTGATGAGCCCTTTTTAGAGCTGCTGCTCACCACCTTTGATGTCTACCTGGTACCCAACTCTCATCTATGGCTTTAAGAAACTATAGCACTCTTAGGGTCATAGCCCGGTAAGCCATCTTGGCAGATGGTTAGCAGGGTAAGAGTAGCCAAGGGATCTCAAGTCCATCAGTAAGTTAGGGGGATGTCTCCCCCGAATATGTGAAGACTTCCCAGCAGAATGGGCAGAAGAAAATGTTTTATTCCAATGGCCACAAAGGCTGCTGAAGCAGGTGCTTGGTCAAACATCAAAGATAGTAAGATTATCCACTGCATCCCAGACCATTGCCAGTCATCCTGACTTTTGACCTGCCTCTGGACTTCAATAATTTTGGAATAGAGTGAAATTGATGGCTTTATACAACTGTGCCTCACTTAAATCTAATTCATGCTCAAGTCAAAATATCACCCAAGATTTTATTGGTCCCTTTCAAAAATGAAGGACAAACAACCATAAAAAATCATAAATGGAACAATTTCCAAAAAATTTAGTAAGATATATAAACCAATGCATGGAAATTGAATAGAACCAGGAAAACACTTAATAACAACAATATTATGGAAACAGGATTCCAAAGGACTGAAAAAAAATGAGCCACCCAACCTCTGACAGAGAGGTTATGGATTCAAGATACAGGATGAGTCATAGATTTTTGGGACATGGCCAATTTGTTTTGTTTGGCCATGTTTAAAGAGTTTTTTTTTTCTCTTTTTAAATGAATTGGGAGAAAGGGGGAAATTGAAAAAAGGATAAAATAGATGTTTGTTACTTGAAAAATACAATAAAAATTGTAAATAGTCATAAAATAAACTACAATTTAAAGGCCTAGATTATTATAATTCAAGACAAGAAGAAACAAAGTTAAGCATTGGCAAATTGTAAGTCACAGTGTCAAAAGAGATAATCAACATAAAAACATAGATGATTCCTCATAAATTATTGTCTCAAAGTTTACAAGGTCTTCTATTCTTGTGGTGGGGATTGGGTCATTGCCTAGTTAAGGTGGATTCTTCCCTGAAGAGAAAAGACTTTCTAGAAAACACAGGCAGCTTCATCATTCTTGTGTAAAATCAAATGGGAGACTTCACAAAGTGGTCTAGAACCATGGGGAGTCCCCAGGAGGCCAGATACTTGTTTTTTTCCTTTAAAGACTCTCCCTTGGAAGGTTCCCTTTTGAGCATGAAGTCACAACAGAATATTTTCTCTCACAATTTTTGAAAGTAATTTTTGTAGCATAGGTGTTAATTGTTCTTTAAACATCTGATAAAATTCATCTGTAAATCCATCTGGACCAACTTTCTATCCTGCCTCTCCCCAATTCCTTTACCACTAATTCAATTTCCTTTTCTGAAAATTGATTGTATAAGAATCCTCTTTCATGTTGATATAATTTGGCTATTTTATATTTTATATTTAGATTTTTATGAGCCTCCATTTCTTTTAAATTCTCAGTTTTGGACAGCTAGATTGCACAGTAGATTGGACACTGGTCCTGGAGTCAGGAGAACCTGACTTCAAATCTGGCCTCAGACACTTAACATTTACCAGCTCTGTGACCTTGGGCAAGTCACCTAACCCTAATTGTCTTGTTAAAAAAAATCTCAGGGGGCGGAGCCAAGATGGAGTGAAAATGTGACTCTCTGCGTCTCCTCCGATCTTCTCTCAAATCAACAATAAAATAAGCCTCTGAACTGATCTTCAAGTCAAAAAATTCAGAAATACTTGGACACTGCTTGCAGATATCTCTGAAGAACTTCACATCAGGTTTGTCTAACTCATACAGAGGAATAAAGAGTGGTGTAGGCCAGAAGTGAGGGTGGGACTCAGCTCAGCCTGGCAGAAACTCCAAACTCCAAACACCTGGAGTTTATCTGAGGCACTCGGGACACTCTGCCCTGATTGGGGGCAGGTGTTCTGGCAGACTTGCCTTGTTTAAGGAGTAATTTGGACTTAGTCCTAGCCCCCACTGGCCCAGCACCGTAAATTAATTCAACAAATTGCCCCAGGGCAAAGAGCTTCAGCCGCCGTTTTTCCGAACCTTAAAGAGACATAAACATTGTCTTAAAAAAATGAAGCAAAAGAGAGCTGTCACCATAGACAGCTTTTATCGAGACAAAGAAGGGCTGACCCCAGATCCTGAGGTTCCTTTAGACAAAACTCCAGAGGATGTTATTAAGGACCATCACTGGTCCCCTTTTCAAAAGGCCTTTCTGGAAGATTGCATACAGAATCTCAAAAGAGAGCTGGAGGATAAATGGGGAAAATAAACTGAAGTCAGTGCAAGAAGCTCTCCAAAAGAGATATGATAAAGACACCAATTTATTGAAAAATAAAATTAGTGAAGTGGAAAAAGAGTGCAATGAACAAATTGGCCAGTTACAAAAGGAGCTTAAAAAGGTAACTGAAGAAAACAACACTTTAAAAATAAGAATTGAACAAATGCAAGTGAATGACTCAATAAGACTTCAAGAATCAGTCAAACAAAAACAAAAAAAAATGAAAAATTAGAAAAAATATGAAATATCTCCTAGGAAAAACAACTGACTTGGAAAATAGATCTAGGAGAGACAATCTAAGGATTATTGGACTTCCTGAAAATCATGATGAAAAAAAGAATCTAAACACTATCTTCCAGGAAATTCTGAAAGAAAACTGCCCTGAGATTGTAGAATCAGAAGGCAAAATCACCATTGAAAGAATTCACCGATCACCTCCTGAAAGAGACCCCAAAATTAAAACCCCAAGGAATATCGTGGCTAAATTTCAGGACTATCGCACCAAGGAAAAGATTCTTCTAGCAGCTAGAAAGAAACAATTCAAATACCGAGGATCAATAATTAGAATCACACAGGATCTGTCAGCCTCCACATTGAAGGATCAAAGGGCCTGGAATCAGATATTCTGAAAGGCAAAGGAACTTGGATTACAGCCAAGAATAACCTATCCAGATAGAATGAGCATTATCCTCCAGGGAAGAAGATGGTCATTCAATGATATAGGTGAATTTCACCTATTTCTAATGAAAAGACCAGATCTGAACAAGAAATTCGACATCCAAACACAGAACTCAAGAGAAGCATAAAAAGGTAAAAAGGAAAGGACTCTTGAGAACTTTATTTTTACTAGGGGATACTTAAAGTTTGGGGGTATAATTAACTAGATATTACTTTGATAATATGAAAAAGAGAACTAGAGGGGGGAAGGTTGTCATACTGGGGAAAAGAGGGAAAAAGTGGTAAAATAAGATCTAAAAAAAGGGAGGTAAAAACAAGGTAAAATCTCTTGAAGAGGCAAAGAAAATCTAATATAATTGAGAGAAAGAGGGGAGGGAGATGAGCATTGTGTAAATCTTACTCTCATCAGGTTGGGTTCTAAAAGTGTATATCACACACTTGATTTCACATAGAAACTTGTCTGTTGCTAGAGGGAAATGGGAGGGAAAGGAGGAAAAGGAAGGGATAAACTAATAGAAGGGAAAATAGAAGAATCAGGGGAAAGAAGTAAAAAAGGGGGAGGGGATCTAAAGGGTGGTGGATTGTTTGGAGGAGGGGGTCATCAAAAGCAAAGTACTGAGGAGGGGGGAAGGGAGAAAGGGGAAAGGAAAGGGAAAAACATCACTTGGGTAAATAAGATGGCAGGAAATAAAGAACTAGTTATTCTAACTGTGAATGTGAATGGGATGAACTCTCCCATAAAGCGGAAGCGGATATCAGACTGGATTAAAAACCAGAATCCCACAATATGTTGTCTACAAGAAACACATCTAAAACATAGTGACACATAGGATGAAGGTAAAAGGCTGGAGCAGAACTTATTATGCTTCAGGTGAACAAAAAAAAGGCAGGGGTAGCAATCCTTATCTCAGATCAAGTAAAAGCCAAGATAGATCTAATCAAGAGATAAGGAAGGAAACTATATTTTATTAAAGGGTACCATAGATAATATAGCAATATCAATACTAAATATATATGCACCAAGTGCAATAGCATCCAGATTCCTAGGGGAGAAATTAAGAGAGATGCAAGAAGAAATAGATAGCCAAACTATACTAGTGGGGGATCTCAACCTTGCTCTCAGAATTAGATAAATCAAACCACAAAATAAACAAGAAAGAAGATCTAGATATAAAGAGTCATATTGTAAGCAAATTAGAGGAACATAGTATAGTTTACCTCTCAGACCTGTGGAGATGGAATAAATTTATGTCCAAAGAAGATTTGGAACTCCTAATTGAACACCAGATAGATAATTTTGATTATATTAAGTTAAAAAGTTTCTGTACAAATAAAACTAATGCAGACAAGATTAGGAGGGAAGCATCAAATTGGGAAATCATCTTTACATTTAATGGGTCTGATAAAGGCCTCATTTCTAAAATATATAGAGAATTGTCTCATATATATAAGAATTCAAGCCACTCTTCAATAGATAAGTGGTCTAGGGATATGAACAGACAATTTTCAGGTTATGAAATTAAAACCATCTCTAGTCATATGAAAAGTTGCTCCAAATCACTGTTGATCAGAGAAATGCAAATTAAGACAACTCTGAGGTACCATTACACACCTGTCAGATTGGCTAAAATGACAGGAAAGGATAACGATGAATGTTGGAGGGGATGTGGGAAAACTGGGTCTCTGATACATTGTTGGTGGAACTGTGAATGGATCCAACCATTCTGGAGAGCAATTTGGAGCTATGCTCAAAAAGTGATCAAACTGTGCATACCTTTTGACCCAGCAGTGTTTCTATTGGGCCTATATCCCAAAGAGATCTTAGAGGAGGGAAACGGACCCACATGTGCAAAAATGCTTGTGGCAGCCCTTTTTGTAGTGGCTAGAAACTGGAAACTGAATGGATGCCCATCAATTGGAGAATGGCTGAATAAATTACGGTATATGAATGTCATGGAATATTATTGCTCTGTAAGAAACAACCAGCAGGATGATTTCAGAGAGGCCTGGAGAGACTTGCATGAACTGATGCTGAGTGAAATGAGCAAAACCAGGAGATCATTATACACAGCAACAACAATATTACATGATGATCAATTCTGATGGACATGGCTCTCTGCAACAAAGAATTGTCTCAAACCAGTTCCAATTCTTCACTGAAGAAAGCCATATACACCCAGAGAGAGGGATATGAAATGTGGACCACAACATAACATTTTCATGCTCTCTATTGAGGTTTGCTTGCATTGTGTTTCCTTTCTCTGATTTTCTTTTTTTTTCTTGTAGATAGGATTTTTCTTGTACAACTTGTCAAGTACTTCAACATTATTAACATGTAGTGAACTTCCTGCCTTTAGGGGAGGGGAGGTGACTGGGGGTAAAATTTGTAATGGAAAGCTTTGTAAAGAGCAATGCTGAGGAACTACCCATACATATGTTATACAAATAAAAAGCTTTAATTTAAAAAAAATCTCAGCTTTGCTGACATATAAGGACAGAAGCATCATAGCTTTAGTTCTGACCAAAAAAAAACCTTATAAGGTCATCTAGTGCAGTACTGTATGGAAATGGATCTCTAAAGGCAGCATATTAACTTAGAAAACAACAAATTAACATCATCTATGTTGTATTGCATTCTTATTTTGTTAGACATTTCTCCCTTACATTTCAGCTGATTAATCCTTCATTGGGGAGGAATCCTGAATTGGGTACCTCCAATTGAGATATAAAAGAGGAAGCATCTCACCCACAGAGGTAAGATAGTTTATCACAATCTTTACTCAAATTGTCTGAACATCTGAATCTTAAATCTCCTGGAAACGGGAAATAAATCAAAAATAAAAGCAGAGCTGGAATGGATCTATGATGATGTTTGATAACATTGATAGCTTTTGTATACTGCTTTTAAGTTTGCAAAATATTTTACAATTATCTCCTTTGACTCACACAACAACTCTGTGAGATAGGTATTATTCTCCCATTTTACAGATGGGAAAACAGAGACAGATAGAAGTGAACTGATTTTCTCAAAGTTACAGAGGTAATAAGTGTTTGAGGATAGATTTGAACTCTGGTCTTTCTGACTCTCGATACAGCTGTACTCGAAGCTACCAACTCTGATATCATATAATCCAAACCCTTATTTTATAGAAAAAGAAACAGAAACCCAGAAACAAGGTAATTGTCCATTCTTCATTTTTTGAAGAGAACCAATGACATCACAGGATGATGTCTTAACTCTCTCTCTTTCTGTATGTGTGTGTGTGCCTCTTTCTCTGTCTCTTTGTCTCTCTCTGTCTCGGTCTCACTCTGTCTCTCTCCCCCTCCCCCTCTTCTTCTTTCCCTCTCTCTCTTTCTCTTTCTCTGTCTGTCTCTGTATTTATCTGTGTCTCTCTCTGTGTCTCTGTCTCTCTGTTTCTATATCTGTGTGTGTCTCTGTCTCTCTATCTCTCTCTGTCTCTCTCTCCATCTCTCCCCTTTCCCACTTTCCTCCTCTCCCCCTTTTTTCCCTCTATCTTTTCTCTGTCTGTATCTCTTTTTGTCTCTGTCTCTCTCCCCTTCTCCCTCTTCCTTCCTCCTTTATCTCCATGTTTCCTCCTCTCCCCCTTGCCCCCACCTCTCCTTCTCTTTCTCCCTCCCACTCTCCCTTTTTGTTATATATACACTCTTTGTGAATATATTGAAATGAGTGGATAAATGTATGATTCTCAAGAACATGGTAGAGCAAGGAATATAGGAACATGAAATGAAGGAACCAGAATACCTGAGTTCCAAATGCAGCAAACACAGTAATCCACAGAACAGGCATAAACTGCAAAGAATTTTCCAAATCTCAGGTATCATAATTATTGTTGTTTTGAAAATTATTATGATCAATTAAAAGAGATAAGGAAGGAAACTACATCTTACTAAAGGGTACCATAGATAATGAAGTAATATCAATACTAAACATATATGCATTAAGTAGCATAACATTCAAGTTTCTAGAGGAGAAGTTAAGAGAGATACAAGAAGAAATAGTCAACAAGACTGTACTAGTGAGGGATCTCTTCCTTGCTCTCTCAGAACTAGATAAATCAAACCACAAAATAAATAAGAAAGAAGTTAATGAAATAAATAGAATTTTAAGAAAGTTAGGTATGATAGACCTTTGGAGAAAATTGAATGGAGATAGAAAGGAACATACTATTTTCTCAGTGGTACATGGAACCTACACAAAAATTGATTGTGTGTTAGGGCATAAAAACCTCAACATCTAATGCAGAAAGGCAAAAATAGTAAATGCATCTTTTTTTCAGATCATGATGCAATAAAAATTCTGTAATAAAAGGCCAGGAGAAAATACACCCAATATTAATTGGAAACTAAATAATCTAATCCTAAAGAATGAATGGATAAAACAACAAATCATAGTCACAATTGATAATTTCATTCAAGAGAATGACAATAATGAGACAACATGCCAAAATTTATGGGATGTACCCAAAACAGTTCTCAGGGGAAGTTTTATATCTCTAGATGCTCACTTGCATAAAATAGAGAAAGAGATCAATGAATTGGGCATGCAACTAAAAAAGCTAGAAAAAGAACTAATTAAAAACCCCCCAATTAAATACCAAATTTGAAATTCTGAAAATAAAATGGGAGATTAATAAAATTGAAAGTAAGAAAACTATTGAACTAATAAGCAAAACTAAGAATTGGTTTTATGAAAAAAAATGATAAACCTTTAGTTAATTTGATTAGAAAAAGGAAAGAAGAAAATCAAATTGTTAGTATCAAAAACAAAAAGGGTGAATTTACCACCAATGAAGAAGAAATTAGAGCAATAATTAGGAGTTATTTTGCCCAACTGTATGCCAATAAACCTGATGATCTAAGTGAAATGGATGAAAACCTACAAAAATATAGATTGGCCAGATTAACAGAGGAGGAAATAAATTACTTAAATAATCCCATTTTAGAAAAAGAAATTGAACAAGCTATTAATCAACTCCAGAAAAAATCTCCAGGGCCAAATTGGTTTATATGTGAATTTTACTAAATATTTAAAGAACAATTAATTCCAATCCTATGCAAACTATTCGGAAAAATAGAGAGATAAGGAGTCCTACCAAATTTCTTTTAAGACACAGATATGGATGCTAATAACTAAACCAGGTAGAGTCAAAACAGAGAAAGAAAATTATAGACCAATTTCCCTAATGAATGTTGATGTAAAAATTTTAAATAAAATATTAGCAAAGAGATTACAGCAAGTTATAACCAGGATAATACAGCATAACAAAGTAGGATTTATACAAAGAATGCAAGGCTGGTTCAATATTAGGAAAACTATTAGCATAATTCACTATCTCAATAACCAAACTTACAGAAATAATATGGTCATCTTAATAGATGTAGAAAAAGCATTTGACAAAACCCAATACCCATTCCTATTAAAAACACTAGAGAGTATACGAACAAATGGAATTTTCCATAAAATGATCAGTAGCATCTATTTAAAACCATCAGCAAGTATCACATGTAATGGGGACACACTAGATTTCCAATAAGATCAGGGGTGAAGCAAGGTTACCCACTATCACCATTACTATTCAATATTGTATTAAAAATATTAGTTTTAGGAGCAGCTAAGTGGTGCAGTAGATAGAGTACTAGCCTTGAAGTCAGGAAGTCCTAAGTTCAAATCTGGCCTCAGACACTTAACACTTCCTAGCTGTGTGACCCTGGGCAAGTCACTTAACCCCAATTGCCTCAGGGGGAAAAAAGCAAAAAAAAATATTAGTTTTAGAAATAAGAAAAGAAAAAGAAATTAATTAGAATAGTTTATGAGGAAACCAAACTATCACTCTTTGCAAATGATATAATGGCATTCTTAGAGACTCCTAGAGAATCAACTAAAAAACTACTAGAAAAAATTCAGAACTTTAGCAAAGTTTCAGGATAGAAAATAAATCCACAGAAATCATCAGCATTTCTATATATTACCAACAAAGTCCAACAGCAAGAGATACAAGGAGAAATTCCATTTAAAATTACTGTAGGTAATATAAAATATTTATTTTTTTATTAAAGCTTTTTATTTGTATAACATATGTATGGGTAGTTCCCCAGCACTGATCTTTACAAAGCTTTCCATTACAAACTTTACCCCCAGTCCTCTTCCCTCCCCTAGATGGCAGGAAGTCCACTACATGTTAATAACATTGAAATACTTGACAAATTGTACAAGAAAAATCCTATCTACAAGGAAAAAAAAAGAAAATCAGAGAAAGGAAACACAATGCAAGCAAACCTCAATAGAGAGCATGAAAATGTTATGTTGTGGTCCATATTTCATATCCCTCTCTCTGGGTGTATATGACCTTTTTCACTGACCAATTGGAACTGGTTTGAAGCATTTCATTGTTGAAGAGAACCACGTCCATCAGAATTGATCATTATATAGGCTTGCTGCTGTATATAATGTTCTCCTGATTCTGCTGATTTCACTCAGCATCAGTTCATGCAAGTCTCTCCAGGCCTCTCTGAAATCATCCTGCTGGTCATTTCTTATAGAACAATAATATTCCATAACATTAATATACCATAATTTATTCAGCCACTCTCCAATTGATGGGCATCCATTCAGTTTCCAGTTTCTAGCCACTACAAAAAGGGCTGCCACAAACATTTTTGCACATGTGGGTCCCTTTCCCTCATCTAAGATCTCTTTGGGATATAGGCCCAATAGAAACACTGCTGGGTCAAAGGGTATGCACAGTTTGATCACTTTTTGAGCATAGCTCCAAATTGCTCTCCAGAATGGTTGGATCCGTTCACAGTTCCACCAACAATGTATTAGTGTTCCAGTTTTCCCACATCCCCTCCAGCATTCATCGTTATCTTTTCCTGTCATTTTAGCCAATCTGACAGGTGTATAGTGGTACCTCAGCGTTGTCTTAATTTGCATTTCTCTGATCAATAGTGACTTGGAGCACCTTTTCATATGACTAGAGATGGTTTTAATTTCATCATCTGAAAATTGTCTGTTCATATCCCTTGACCACTTATCTATTGAAGAGTGTCCTGAATTCTTATATATATGAGACAATTCTCTATATATTTTAGAAATGAGACCTTTATAAGAACCATTAAATGTAAAGATGATTTCCCAATTTGATGCTTCCCTCCTAATCTTGTCTGCATTAGTTTTATTTGTACAGAAACTTTTTAACTTAATATAATCAAAATTATCTATCTGGTGTTCAATTAGGAGTTCCAAATTTTCTTTGGACATAAATTTATTCCATTTCCACAGGTCTGAGAAGTAAACTATACTACGTTCCTCTAATTTGCTTACAAAGGTAATATAAAATATTTAGGAGTCTACCAGTCAAGTCAAAATCAGTAACTATATGAACACAATTACAAAACACTTTCCACACAAATAAACTCAGATCTAATCAATTAGAAGACTAACAAGTGCTCATGGGTAGGCCAAGTTAATATAATAAAAATTACAATTATACCTAAATTAATCTACTTATTCAGTGCCTTACAAAACTCCAAAGAAAATAATGACAAAGTTCATCTGGAAGAACAAAAAGTCAAGAATTTCAAGGGAACTAATGAAAAATGCAAATGAAGCTGGCTTAGATGTACCATATCTAAAAATATATTATAAAGCAGCAGTCATCAAAACCATTTTAGTACTGGCTAAGAAATAGAGTAGTCGATCAGTGTAATGGGTTATGTTCATAAGACACAATAATCAATGATTACAGTAATCTAGTGTTTGATAAACCCAAAGACCCCAGTTTCTAGGATAATAACTCACTATTTGACAAAAATTGCTGGGAAAATTGGAAATTAGTTTGGCAGAAACTAGGCATTGACCCACACCTAACATCGCATACCATTCTGGAGAACAATTTGGAACTATGCTCAAAGGGCTATGAAACTGTGTATACTCTTTGACCCAGCAGTGTTTCTATTGGGCTTATATCCCAAGAGATCTTAAAGGAGGGAAAGGGACCCACATGTGCAAAAATGTTTGTGGCAGCTCTTTTTTAGTGGCTAGAAACTGGAAACTGAATGGATGCCCATCAGTTGAAGAACGGCTGAATAAGTTGTGGGATATTAATGTTTTGGAATATTATTGTTCTGTAAGAAATCATCAGCAGGATGATTTCAGAGATGCCTGGAGAGACTTGCATGAACTGATGCTGAGTGAAGTGAGCAGAACCAGGACATCATTATACACAGTCACAGCAAGATTCCCTGATGATCAATTCTTATGGACATGGCTCATTTCAACACCGAGGTGATTCAGGCCAGTTCCAATGATTTTGTGATGAAGAGAGCCATCTTCATCCAGAGAGAGGACTATGGGAATTGAGGGTGGGTTACAACATAATATTTTCACTTTTTTATTGTTGTTTGCTTGCATCTTGTTTTCTTTCTTAATTTTTTTTCCTTTTTGATCTAATTTTTCTTGGGCAGTATCATAATTGTAGAAATATGCATAGAAGAATTGCACATGTTTAAAATATATCGGATTACTTGCCCTCTAGGAGAGGGGGTAGGGGAAGGGAGGAAGAAAAAATTTGAAGCACAAGTTTTTGCAAGAGTGAATGTTGAAAATTATCTATGCATATATTTTGAAAATAAAAAAGCTTTAATAAAAAAACAGAGAAAAAACTCTTAAAGGAAAAAAAATTATGATGATCATTTTCAAGTCAAACAACAAGCATTTGTTAAGTACCTACAGCTTCTTGGAGCCACAGGTGAGAGTTTAGTAGACACCAAAAGTGTGTGGAAAAGTTTGTTCCAAAGGCTTTGAAGGAGGCTGAAGTAGGCACTGTGTCAAAAAAAAAGTAAAAAGTTTTTAACAATGACATTTAGAGCTTGGTCAGACATAGAAGATGTCAACGTCATCCACCACATCTGGAGCCATCACCATTATCCTGACTTAGTCTTTCCTTCAGTGATTCTGGAAAAGACGTGAGACTGATAACTTTGCATAGTTTTTTTCATTTAAATACAATTCATGTGCAAGTCAAGACATCATCCTGTGATGATATTGGTCCTCTTCAAAACTGAAGGGCAAACAACAATAACACTACATGCTAGACACTGTGCTACATCCTTGTGCTAAAGGATGGAGATAAAAAGACAGGCAAAAACATTCCCTGCCCTCAAGGACCTTCTGTCGAATGGGAGAGATGACATTCAATTCAATTCAATTCAATGAACATTTATTATAACAGGCAATTGACTGTTATGTGCCAGACACTATGTTGAGTGCTGGGGACACTAAAGACAATCCCTGCTTTCAGGAGGTTTGTAATCTAATGTACAAACTACAGATAGGATTAATCACAGAAGGAAAAACAGGAGGGACACCAGAACAGGCTTGCTGCAGAAGGTGGGATTTCAGCTGACCTTGAAGGAAGCTGGGAAAGCCACCAGGAAGAGCAATACAGACTTGGAGGATGGTCAATGAAATGCCAGGGAAGAGACAAGGAGTGCTGTGTTCTAGGAACAGCTAAGAGATCAGTGTGATCACAGAGTGATGGATAGGAAGGATTTAAAAGAGGTGGTTTTCAACACAAGCACCTCAACTCACTATCCAACTCCCTAAGATAATAACAATAAGGAAGAATAACTGACACTTCCTAAGTTGCACTTTATTGATGGTAAAGTGTTTTATGTAGAAGACTTATTTGATACTGAAAACAACCCTGTAAAGTAGATACTTTACTACTTATAATTCCAGATAAAGGAACTGGGAAATAGCAGTGGAACAATTAGGTGGGTCAATGGATAGAGCATTGAGCCTGGAGTCAGGAAGCCCTGAGTTCAAATGTGACCTCAGACTCTTTCCAGATGTGTAATCCTAGACAAGTCACTTAACCTGTTTGCCTTCACCCTCTGGAGAAGGAAATGGCAACTTACTCTATTATTTTTTTGCCAAGAAAACCCCATGAATAGGATCTCGAAGAATCGGACACAACTAAATGATTGAACAGCAGATGAGTTGATCGAAGAGATAATGGCAGTAATTTCTTTCCTAAAACTCTTGCTTTACACCCAGTAGTTGTTTAATAAGTGTTTATTGAGTGACTGCTCTTGACAGAGGAACCCAGGATGTAGTCCATTCCAGCTGGCATATTAATTAAGCAGATAAAATGGCAGAGATAGGATATAGAAAAGAAAGTGAACAGATGTCCCAAGATGGAGCTAGGAAATGGCAATAATAACTCACATTTATATGACATTTTAACATTTACAAAACTCTTTCCTCACATAATCCTGTGAGGTAGGTAGTGTAAATATCATTATCCCCATTTTACAAATGAAGAAACCAAGGTACAATAAAATTTGGGTTTTTCTGCTCTGCCTTTCTTTATCCTATTAATTTGCATGGGAGGCCAAAAAAAACATCTCTGGCTTGAAAAATACTGAGAAAAGAGGGTTCAGACACCAAAAGCTTTGGGCAGTTTGCTAAAAGGGTCTTTGTCTTTAAATGAGGGATTCTTAACCCTATGGTATCATGGTTGGCAATACGGTAAAACTTATTGACCCTTTCTCAAAATAACATTTTTAGATAATTGAAAGAGCTGCTTAAATTTCAGTAAAAAGTTAATGAAAATTAAAATGTTAAGTTTTTTTCTATCCAAGTTCACAGATACCTACCCCCTTCCTCACTCCCCCACACCTCTACCCCCCACCCTTCAATCCCCACATTTACCCATGTATCCCTTCTGTGGATCCCAAATTAAGACTCTCTGCACTGAAACTAATTGTTCAAATGCTAATCTGCACATTAAATTTCAAAGAATTTCTGACCCTAAGCTATAATGCAGCTTCTGATGTAGCTCCCTACCCCTCCCAATCAGGAAATGGAGACTGAAATCCTGTAGAAGCTACTTAACTAGCTAGTTGACTGGCAGCTCTGTGTCCTGCACAGTTCCCCAGGGTATGGTATCTCCTTTTGGGAGAGGAAACACCTATTATAGCCAAGATTCTGAGAACTGACAGAACTCCCCTAACATCGAGGGAGGAAAAAAGAACCAAACCACAGCATGAGTCCAGTGGATAAATACATGAAGATGCTGTCTTTCAAAAACATCTAATATAAGCCTCTGGTTCTTTAACAAAAAGACAAATGGGAGACCTGAATCTTCCTCTTGGGGAAAGGATTGTCCATCAGCTAAGGAAGCTAACTAGAGCCAGAAAGTAGAAGCAGAAAGGAAACTTCACCGCTGTTATTCCCAGGGGTATAGCAGTGATCAGTGGACAGGTCCACCAGACTATCCATCAATGAATCAAGAAGCATTTATTAATGGATTATTATGTGCCAGGCACTGAGTCAGGTGCTGGGCACACAAGTTCAAAGAATGAAATCATTCCTGCTCACAAGCAACAATTGTGCAAGACTAGAAGGAAGCAGCAGCCAGCAAACAGGTGACTGTTGTAACTGTATCCATTCTTCCTATTGATGGTAAGTATTTATGGGGTGGCATTTTCCAAATCAATGAAGGAAATGGTCTTTTGCTTCTTTCCTTATGATGTTATTTCAATAAATATCTTGTCTTTGAACTAATTGAATGATAAAGCCCATCCTCTGGCTGACTACTGATACATACATCAGTTCAAGCTTATGAGCTGTTTTTGAGCATGTGCAATTCTCTGGAAAACCTTGAATTGGGGAAAATTTGTCATGGCGGGGAGAGCCTCACATGTGTATTATGAGAAGGGGGTTTCCCAGGTCTCCTGGGGAAATATTAATGGAATATTATAGAACTGGAAGAATATGAAGAGCTCAGAGATCGTACAGGATTTGCATGCACTAATAAAGAATGAAACAGCAGGAGAATTGTACACACACGTATATACACAAATACCTTTTAGTCGTGTTTTCATTGGCATTATTGTAGAGTGTGTGCATGTGTCTGTGTCTGTTATTTTCATTGATATTATTGTAGAGTGTGTGTGTTTATTAAGACATATGTATATGTCTATATAGAGAGAGATAATATATGCATATATGTGTCTCTACAATAATGTCAATGAAAACAATACTAAAAGGTATTTGAATTCAGATTAATTGTAATAATAACCTTGGATCCAAGGAACAAATGATAAATAACTATACTTTTGTTTTCTCTTGGTAGAGAGGTAGAGGATGACAGGCACAGAATATGACTTTTCAGTTAGTTTTGCTTAACTATTTTTCTTTGTTGCAAGGGTAGGATTCAATGCAGAGGAAGTCGTATTTTGGGAAATAGCTGGGACATAAAAATAAAAGATAACAATAAAACATTTTAACCATAGTGTTGATGGTGGATAAGACGTCAGAACCCTGCCCACCCCCAAACCCCCAGTTAACCCTTTCTAAATGGGTAATCCTCCCTCTTGGTCCTGCACAGCCTGCTAACCCCTTCCCAATTTCCACTGCCGTCCACTTTTCCATTCAAGACACACACGATTTTGTCTGCCTCTTTCTCACCTCCTTTTCCATGCAGGACTTGTTGAGGTCCATGAGGCAGACAGCTTGTGATTGGGAGAAACAGGCTCCTTTTAAATCCCCAGTTCCCACCCCTTTGATGCTCATCTCTCTGCAAAGAGGGCTTGGCCAGAAGGGGCTGCAGGTGCTTAGAAAGTGGGGGGAGGAGAACCCAAATGAAGTTGTTTGCGGCTTTTGCTGCCATCCTTGGAATTATTTACAGCTGCAGGCGGTATTAAACTATGTCGAGCAAGTGTCCTCATTTACATGCTAATTCATTTATACCCTCTGGATTGATTTCTCCAATTCATTTTCAACCCACTAACTCTTCTGATATGAATTATATTAACACCTCCAGAATGGCAGTGGGGGAACCCACTGGAGCTATAGTCTTCTTGCTGCCCTTCATCCTATCCTCCTCATTTCCCTTGCCTTCCCATCTGGAGAGCCCCTCCCTGGGTCTCATCTCCCAGGAAGCCCCTGGGACAAGTCTAAAATTATAATAACAGCTCACATTTATATAGTACTTTAAGGTTTATGATGTGTTTTTCTCTCAAGAACCTTGTGAAGTAGACGATCACAAATATTTAGACCTCCATTTTACAGATGAGTAAACTGAAGAACCAAAGGGTTAAGTGACTTATCTATGCTTACTTAGGTAGTATATGGAAGACAAGAGATTTGAACCCAGGTCTTTTAATTCCTGATCTAGCACTCTTCTGAGTAACCTACATTGTCTCAGAACCAATGAAAAATATAAACTAATACAATGGGAAACAGTGTGATATAGTATAAATAATCAGAAACCTGGGTTCCAGTTGCCTTTCTGTGTCTCATTTTCCTCAGCTATCAACTAAGAAAGCTTCATGTATGTTTGAAGAAGAGTTGCAGCAAGGGTGTGCATGGGAGCTAGTGAGAAAACTGATTGTTAAATTTTCAGTGTCAGCATTTACAGGTCAGATATTGGCAAACACTAGCAATCAGGGGTTGATTTATTGTTCTCTTGATTGCCTAGATTTAAGAAAGTGAAGGAGAAAATTTAATAATGCAAGTTAAATTTAAAAGTGTGTCCTGCCTACCTTTCTCCAGAGTCAGTTGTGAAACATTTATTTACACACTCACAGATGGAGAGGGAGTTTGTTATCTAACTGGCAAAATATTAGGGATGATGGAACTATAGAGACATCATAGCATAGTGGCCAGGATGCTGAGCATGGATTTAGGAAGACTGAAGTAGAACGCTAGAGTAAGTGGCCTTGGGTTCAAATCCTACCAGGGGTAAGATACTAGCTGTATAACCTTAAGCAAGAAAGTTAATAATTTCCTAGGATCTTAGTTTCTTCTTCTATAGAATGAAGAGGTTATAGTAGATAACCTTTCGGTTCTGAATTTATGATCCTGCCCCTAACCCTTAGTAGCTGTATGACCCTATGAAAGTCACTTAACTTATAGGATCTCACACAAGTCCCTAAGACTTATCTACAAAATCATATTAACATTCCCACATGGAACATAATGGGGTATTATTATATGGCTTGAAGGGAGATAGAATAGACATTTCTAGCCTCTTCTTCCCCCAAAATTCTCCAATGGAGACTTTAATTTCTACCAGGAAAGAAAGCAGGAAGTTTGGGCAAGAAACTCTGCCAATGTTCTTCTCAGAGAGAGGGGATACCAGGCTAGAATTACATGTATCTGCTCCCTTAAATATTATTATTTTAGGAGATGTAACTTTCAGGTTCAAGCTAAACTTCTGATCTCTGTTTCATTAATGGGGAAAGGAGCAGGACCCCAATTTTACATCCAAGATTTGACCCTCTTTCCCTCAAATACCATCAAATTTATTCAAGCTGATAGGAAAACAGTAATCAGAGAAAGTATCCATGTGAGAATATATACCAGACAATACATAGTGAAGGAGCTCTCCCATTAGGAGAGAAGTAACTCAGTTCAAACAAGAGACAGTCTCAGCTCTCACCTAAGGAGAACTTCCCTGAAGTCTCAAGTGTAGCAAGCTGGGGACAGGGTCATAATAGAGACTTCCTGCTCCTCTAATTTTGGTTTCTTCTCAAAGATTTATCTTCCCTTCAGCAGCCTGAAATAGGATAGACATCATCCATTTTTTCAAAGCCAGACAGTCCCTAAGTGATTATAGAACCTAAAAAGACCAAAAACATTGGAAGAACATGGCCCTTTCTTCTCTTTTGCTCTTGCCAAACCTGACCCTCACTAAGATGGGGCACTTATCATTTATCTCCACCAATGAGGAGACTCCCAAACAATAGACTTGGGACTCAGGTTACACATGTACAAGTAAAGTTGCACGGGTCTATAATTAAATTTATCTGCATTTATCTTATCCCATAATGGTATACCCCATATTATGTAGGAACATTCCTGCTTCAAAAACACATCTGCTTATAAACTCTAGATTTTCCTAACAAATAGTGGGGTATGTGGCAGCCCTTTTTGTAGTGGCTAGAAACTGGAAAGTGAATAGATGCCCTTCAATTGGAGAATGGCTGAATAAATTATGGTATATGAATATTATGGAATATTATTGTTCTGTAAGAAAAGACCAGCAGGACGATTTCAGAGAGGCCTGGAGAGACTTGCATGAACTGATGCTGAGTGAAGTGAGTAGAACCAGAAGAACATTATACACGGCAACAACAATACTATATGACGATCAATTCTGATGAACATGGCTCTCTTCAACCATGAGATGTTTTAAACCAGTTCCAATTTTTCACTGAAGAAAGCCATATACACCCAGAGAGAGGGATGTGAAATGTGGACTACAACATAACATTTTCATGCTCTCGATTGATGTTTGCTTGTATTGTGTTTCCTTTATCTTATTTTTCTTTCTTGTAGATAAGATTTTTCTTGCACAACAATGATGTGTGGAAATATGTATATATATATTCGATTTGTCAAGTATTTTAACATAATTAACATGTAGTAGATTTCCTGCTATCTAGGGGAGGGGTGGGGACTAGGGGGGAAAAATTTGTAACAGAAAGCTTTGTAAGGGTTAATGTTGAAGAATTACCCATACATACATTTTGCAAATAAAAAGTTTTAATAAAGAAAAACAAAAACAAACAAACAAACAAACAAACAAAACAAACAAGTAGCCTCACTGGTGATTCAGACCAGTTCCAAAGGTCTTGTGATGAAGGGAGCCATCTGCACTGAGACAGAGGACTATGGAGACTGAGTGCAGATCATAACATAGAATTTTCACCTTTTTATTGTGGTTATTTGTTTACATTTTGTTTTCTTTCTCATTTTTTTTCCTTTTTCATCAGATTTTTCTTGTGCCTCATAATTGTGGAAATATATATAGAAGATGACGTGTTTAACATATATTGGATTATTTGCCATCTAGGGGAGGGAGTGAGGGAAAGAGAGGGAGAAAAAAAATTGGAACACAAGGTTTTGCAAAAGTAAATGTTGAAAACTATCTATGCATATGTTTTGAAAATAAAAAGGGATTTTTTTAACCTAAAAAAAACAAATAGTGGGGTAAAGAACAGGTATGAAAATAAACCATCTTCATGGATCTAGGTTCAACCACCATAAAGCAAACCATACCCATCTGGAAGCAGATCAGGGCCAAAGCACAAACAAGAGTGCTGTGGAATTCTCTCTGGATTTGGAGGTCAAGGATCTGGATTCATTCCCAGCTCTGTTGCTGATTCCAGTTAGAACCTTAGGTCAGTTACTTTGCATATTTGGATCTCCATTTTCTCAAGAGATTGGACTAGATGCCTCCCAAGATTTCCTTCACACTCTAAATCTAAATTCAGTGAGATTGGCCTCAAGATTCATTTCAAGAAAGGGGACAGAGAATGGTTGAAGGAACTGAAAGTGCCAAAATGGATACTCAACCCAGGCATAGACTCCAAAGATCTGAAAACACTGGTTGCCATCATGCTGTAATTCTGAAATCTGGATTTATTGGCTAGAGAACTTCCCTTTCAATCTAATTTGATAAGCATTTATTAAACTCCTTCCAAATCCAGGCACCCTGTTAGGTGATACTGGGATAGTTACTGGACTTATGATTTTATTCCTATAGGTATCTCCTAGATGACAAAATAAATGTTGATGCTCACTTTCTTTGTAACTTATATTCTTTGAAAATGGTCTAGATGAGCACTGAGAGGCAAACTGAATGGTTTCTTTATTAAGGAATCTGAGATCAAAAGGATCACAGGATGGTGTTTGTGCTGGTGTTTAATAGTTAGCTCTCCAAAAAATGTATTCATGCCATACTTTTAAGTTTAATCTGCATTATTGACATTTTAAGATACAGAACAATAAATCAAGGCCTGATTTTTAGCATTTGCTGATTTCTGAGGTGTTCACACTGAAAATTTAGCAAACAGGTAGAGCTGGCTCCAGCATACCCTCATGCAGGAAAAGGAGGAATGGCAGGGAGTATTGATAAATTAGTATGATTCATCAATCTTCCTAGTGAGCAATTTCTGTCCACACATAAAGCAAGCTCATTGTTTCTTCCTCCTGGCCCTTGTAAGATTTACTTCCTGGAAAACATAAATGACAAGTATTGAAGAGGCCACAGAAAAATAGGCATATCAATGAATAGTTGGTTGGACTGTGAAATGGTTCAGTCATTCTAGAAAATAATTTGGAAATACGCCCCCAAAGTTATTAAACTTACATACCTTTCAATCTAGTGATACTTTTGCTAGTCCTAGGCCCCAAAGAAAGAGGAAAAAGATCTATGTATACAAATACACTTATATCAGTTCAGTGGTGGCAAAGAAATGGAAACTAAAAAGGCATCTAACAATTGGGGAATGGCTGAACAAACTGGTATCTGAATGAAATGGATTATTATTGCCACATGACAAAAGAGAAGGTTTCAGAGAAACTTGGGAAGACTTGTATAAGCAGACGCAAAGCAAAGTGAGTAGAATCAGGAAAATAATTTTTACAATAACAACAATATTGTAGATATAAACAATTTTGAAAGATTAAATAACTGATCAATACAATGACTAACTCTAATTCAGAGAAAAAGGGAAGGAAAAAAGGAAGGCAGGAAGGCAGAAAGGAAGGAAGGAAAGAAAGAAGAAGGAAGGAAGGAAGGAAGGAAGGAAGGAAGGAAGGAAGGAAGGAAGGAAGGAAGGAAGGAAGGAAGGAAGGAATGGAGGAAG
>JAJPUD010000142.1:337415-405518 GCA_023553655.1 Myrmecobius fasciatus
GAATGGCTGGATAAGCTATGGTATATGAATGTCATGGAATATTATTGCTTTATAAGAAATGATCAGCAGGGTGATTTCAGAAAGGCCTGGAGAGACTTGCATGAACTGATGCTGAGTGAAATGAGCAGAACCAGGAGATCATTGTACACGGCAACAACAATACTATATGATGATCAATTCTGATGGACATGGTTCTCTTCAACAATAGGATGTTTCAAACCAGTTCCTATTTTTCAGTGATGAAGAGAGCCATCTACTCCCAGAGAGAGAACTGTGGGAACTGAATGTGGATCACAACATAACATTCTCACTCTGTTGTTTTTCGCTTGCATTTTGTTTTCTTACTCATTTACTTTCCTTTTTGATCTGATTTTTCTTGTGCAGCAAGAGAATTGTATAAATGTTTACACATATTGGATTTAACATATATATTTTAACATGTATAAAATATATTGGATTGCTTGCCATCTAGGGGAGAGGATGGAGGGAAGGAGAGGAAAATCTGAAACACAAAGCTATGCAAGGGTCAATGTTGAAAAATTATCTGTACATTTGTTTTGAAAATAAAAAGCTTTTAAAAGAAAAAAAGAAATTAAAACCATTTCTAGGCATATGAAAAAAATGTTCTAAATCATCATTGATCAGAGAAATTCAAATTAAGACAACTTTGAGGTACCAAAACACACTTCTCAGATTAGCTAAGATGACAGGAAAAAGATAATGATGAATGTTGGAGGGGATGTGGGAACACTGGGACACTGATACATTGTTGGTGGAGTTGTGAACTGATCCAACCATCCTGGAGAGCAATTTGGAACTGTGCCCAAAGGGCTATCAAACTGTGTATATCCTTTGATCCAGCAGTGTTTTACTTGGGCCTATATCCCAAAGAGATCATAAAAAGGGCAAAGGACCTAAGTGTGCAAAAATGTTTACGGCAGCCCTTTTTGTAGTGGCAAGAAACTGGAAACTGAGTAGATGCTCATCAGTTGGAGAATGGCTGAATAAATTATGGTATATGAATGTTATGGAATATTATTGTTCTGTAAGAAACAATCAGCAGGATGATTTCAGAGAGGCCTGGAGAGACTTGCATGAACTGATGCTAAGTGAAATGAGTAGAACCAGCAGAACACTGTATACAGCAACAGCAAGATTATATGATGATCAGTTTTGATGGGCATGGCTCTTTTCAACAGCAAGGTGATTCAGGCCAATTCCAATGGTCTTGTGATAGAGAGCCATCTACACATACAGAGAGAACTTGAATGTGGATCAGAACATAATATTTTCACCTTTTTATTGTTGTTTGCTTGCATTTTATTTTTTCTCATTTTTTTTCTTTTTTGATCTGATTTTTCTTGTGCAGCATGATAATTGGGGAAATATGTATAGAATTGCATATGTTTAATATATCGGATTACTTGCCATTGAGGAGAGTGAGGGAAAAAAGTTGGGATACAATGTTTTGCAAAGGTGAATATTGAAAATTATCTATGCATATGTTTTGAAAATAAAAAGCTTTAATCAAAATTATTCTGCACAATACCAATTGAGGCTTAAATTATGTATTAACACCTTATGATTATTTTTAAGAAAACACTTTTAAATATTAGAACATTTTGATTCAACTCCATGAGGTAGCTAGTGCATATGTAAAACTATTCCAGTTTTACAGATTAAAAAAAAATTGATGCTCAAAAAAGATAGTCACTGGCAAGGCCATTTAGCTGGTAAAAGACGGGACTAAAAACTAAATTTGTAGTGTGTAAAGCACTGGATTTGGAATTAAGACCCAGTTTGAAATCCATCCTCAGATACTTACTTAGAGTATGATCCTGAGCAAGTCAGCTAATCTGTTTGCCTTATTTCTTCATATGGTAAATGAGTGGGTTAGACTAGTTGGTCTCTAAAGTCCCTTCCCAATGATCCTATAATCTGTAGATATCCGAAACTAAATATAATAATAATCCTAAAACTCTGTGACATCCTGAAGTATATATTCAATCAGCAAAGTAATTAATAATAATAACTTCTTTATTGTGTTTATTATATGCCCACTGTGCTAAGTGCTTTATAATTATTATCTCATTATTTCACAACAACTCTGGGGGACAGGTGCTGACACCATCCTCATTTTACAGATGAGGCTTGAGCTGGGACCTGTTGTAGGCCAATCAAAGAAAACTAGAGTGATTTGGATTTAAGACATGGTCCTTAAAAAAAGAAATCTACCCCAAGTGGCTTTGGAGGAGATTTGAAGTTGCTGAATTGGTATAGCCCTCCCTCACTTAAATCCAATTTACTTGAAAGTCATGACATCACCTTCTAGATGTCATGATCCTCTTCATGAGAATGAAGGACAAACAATAATGAAGAGGAATAAACAGATGAGGAAACCAAAGTGAGTAAGAGATCAAGTGACTTCCCCAGGCACACAGCTAGTAATTTCTTTTTTTTTTTTTTTTTTGCTGAGGCAATTGAGGTTAAATGACTTGCCCAGGGTCACACAGCTAGGAAGTGTTAAGTGTCTGAGACCAGATTTGAACTCAGGTCTTCCTGACTTCAGGGCTGGTGCTCTATCCTCTGCATCACTAGCTGCCCTACAGGTAGTAATTTCTTAAATCAAATTTGCATGCAGATCTTCCTGACTTCAAGCCTAGCACTCTATCCATTATACTACCTCGCCAACTTATCTTGATCTAGTTTTAATGTTGCATATTTTATTGCCTTCTAAAAATTTGGGGAAAAAAATCATTATTCAAGATAAGCTATAGATGATGATTCTCAGTTAACCAGAGTTTTCAGTTAACTCCATTCTCCTATTTCCTCACTCATCCTAGATAAATTAGAGTTACTGGATATTTATTTTAAAACAGATCTCTATGAAAGTGCCAGACAGGTGGATGTAGGGACAGATAGATAGGAATTTGGAATACTATATTCAATTCTGAGGGCTTTTATTACTATTTTCATGTAATGACAATAGCAAGCATTTATATAATGATTTAAAGTTTATAAAGCACTTTACAAATATTATTTCATTTTATCTTCCAATAAATCCAGAATTATAGGTGCAATTATTATCCTCATTTTATGGATGAGGAAATTGAGGCAGACAGAAGTTTAAGTGACTTGCCCAGTAAGGTTCTATCCACTGCTGCCTTTGCTTCCCAAGAGCCTGGCACAGTACCTGACACATAGTAGATGCTTTATAAATGCTTGCTGAATTGAATTGAACACAAAACAAGCACTAAGTTGAGTAGTAAAAACAGGAAGTACTTTAAGAGTTCATATTTAAAGACAGAACAAGGGTTTTAACCATGAGGGATGGTGATTTAAAGCAGAGCTTCTTAAACTTTTTATACTCACAATCCCTTTTTGCTCAAGAAATTTTTATGCAACCCTAGGTATATAGGTATATAAGATAGGTATATAAATCAAACATTTACTGATAATAAATCATAATTTTGCATATGGGGGTCACATAACTAAATGGGAGGGTCACAAAAATATGTCAACAGTGAAAGTTTTCTGAATGTTCTACATCCTGCAGTATCAAATATTCTGCCAAAATTTATTTCTTTATATAAAAATAAACAAGCATATCCATCTCATCAGTATGCAAATTTCATCTTTAATAAATGGTAAAATTATATGCATTCCCAAAAATTGTTTTAAAATAAATTTCTTTATGACTTATTATCAGTAAATGTTTGATTTATATACCTATATACCCAGCAACATGTAAAAATTTTTCAGATGAAAAGCATTCATGAGTGGGAAAACTTTTAAGAAGCCCTGATCTAAAAAAGGTAGATTTGAGTATATAAAATCCCCTTACTTAGAATAAACTTCCTTCATATATCTGCCTATGACACTATTCTCTTCCTTCAGTAATAAGAATAATAATTCACATTTATAAATTGATTTTAAGTTTGCTACCACATCTTTCCTCCATGTAAATAAAAGGCCAATAATATTTGCCTTACAAAACTTCCTCCTTGGGAGAGATTTTATTGGAAGCTACAGGATAGATCTTAAACCCACAACAGCCAAAGAGCTGGACAATTCAGGAAAAATATTCATGTTTCTTTCATCTACAACTTTTCTATCAATCAGCTTTGCAAGTTGAGAAGATGTTGTGCTCTCCTAATCAGAGCTAGACTAGGTCTTGCATGGCAGCAGGAAACTGCATTAGTTACGACTCCAAGTTCCTCTCTAGAACAGGGGTTTACATGATTACATGAGACAAATAGAGAATAATAGAATATAACCACCTTTCACAAAGATAGCACTCTCAAATTACTATCAACAGAATGTGTACTTTGAAGTTTCTTATAGCTGTGATAGGCCATGTTGAGCCATCTAGACTCTCTCACTTGATCCACCTTGTGTCTAAGTGCACATTGGCTGATAGTAGAAATTTCTCATAACAAGAATATCTTGATTATCATCATCTATTAATTATATGTGACTTAGAGAACCAATATTACCTAATGTAAAGACAACTAATCTTTGATTCTGGAAAACCTGGTTTCAAGGCCAACATCTGACAAATACTAACTCTGTTACTGTGAGAAGTATATTCTTAAAACATCTTTCTAAGACTTTAAATTAAAAAAATAGTTGAAGACTTGCATCAGTAGAATGTGTTTCCTTCCAATGAAATCATACCTCCAAACCATCCATCTGGTTAGCTAGGATGCCAGTTTTAGGTGCATACATCACTCATTTGGTTCCCACAAAAACTTGTGAAGTAGGTACTAGAAGTTTTGATCTCATTTTACTCAGAGATTAAATAATTTTTACAGAAGGGTGGGGGAGAAGAGAGAGATACAGAGAGACAGAGAGAGACAGAGACAGAGACAGAGAAAGAGGAAAGAGAGCAAGAGAGTGGAAATAGACACACAGGGAGAACAAGAGACACACAGAGAGAGAAACAGACATACAGAGAAAGAATTAAAGAGGGGGAGGGAAGGAGGGAGAGAGAAAGGGGGAGACAGGGAGGGAAGGAGAGGGAGGAGGGAAGGAGGGAAAGGGAAAGGGAGAGGAAGAGAGAAGGGAAGAGAAAGAGAGAGGAAAAGAGAATGGAAAGAAACTGACACAAAAGCAGACGGTAGGAGGGAAAAGAAAGGAGAGAGAGTAAAAAGAGAGACAGAGACAGACAGAGAAAGAGAGAGAGAAAGAGAGAGAGAGAGAGAGAGAGAGAGAGCTACACCTAGAGAAAAACAGAAGACACAAACAGAGACAGAGATATCTTCTTGACTTTATGTCTTGCTGCTGCTGCTGGAACTCTCACCCCAAGGCTGAAGGTGTCCAGATGGAAGAAAGCCATTATATTTAGTTGACTTCTCCCCCAATTTCTTCTATGACACACTCCCACCCCCTTTCATCTCTTGCTCTAGGAACAGAAATCAAATCAACACAACCATAACTTCAGAATAAGATGCCTTAATCTAGTGCTCTAGTGTTTTATTGATTATACCCATGACTTCCCAGTCCAAAAAGTCCATCCCTAATTTCTACTCTCCTAGATGTGTTCTCTTCCCGGGTAGAATATAAACTTATTGAGGTCGGATACTATATCTCTTTTGTATTTGTATCCCCAGTCAGTGCCTGATACATAGTAAGCACTTAATTTTTTAAATTTATTCCTTCACTTATTCATTCATTCCAATGAGCACTGAGTAATTAGTGGAGAAAGCATCGTATTAGTCCATCTAGGGGAGAGGAGTAGGTCCCTCATCAGGAACTGTTAACCCTAAATTAGGTGACCTGAGCATCTCAACAAAGCAAATGAGGGTAATGATTAGTACTATGGTGCCATAAGAGAATTACTGAAGACATTGCATGAGGCAGGGCATATTTCTCACATCTCCTGCTCCAGTCATAATGTTTTCCATGAACTTCGATGGGCAGCTCTCTGACTATGTAGGCAGTATAAAGAGCACTATATGTAGAGAGAGATGATCTAACTTCAAATCCTACCTCTAATGCTGACCATCTTACTTAAACTCTCTGGTCCTCAGGTTTCTTAACTGTAAAATGGGAAAGTTCCACCAAATGGCTTCCAAAGTCACTTCTAGTTCTGGTTTCATGATCATATGACTCTATTGTTTAAAAAAAATATTATTTAGTCTTTCATATTCACATCCGTGTTTCTACGAGCATCCTGTCCCACCTCCAACCCTCTGATTGGGCCCTTTTCTCTTCTCTTCCTAGAAAGAGACAAAACAGAACAGTGGTAGTTCCCAAGGCTGACACCACAGACCAAAGACCATGAAACTATAGCCACACTGTTTATTCCCCAAGAAGATACAAAGAGCAGAATCAAGCTGGCTTTTCCTAGAATGTTGAAGAAAATCCACAAGTGGCAAATGGAAAGAATAATGCAACTAAAATCTATCAATGCTAAACCAGCAACAATTTCCTCATTTGCCTGGTCCAGACATGAGGGCAGGGAATTCTGGCCAAGGAAATTCCTCAATAGTATTTTATTTTGTTTTATTTTTTATTTTATTATTTTATTTTCAAATTCATGTACACATAGTTTTCAACATTCATTTTTGTAAGATTTTGTTCCAATTTTTTTTTTGCCCTCTCTCCCTTCCCTCCTCCCTCCCCAAGAATGCAAGGTATCTGATACAGGCTATACATGTACCATCCTTTTAAATGTATTTCCATATTTGTCAGAAATTCATACCAATGCAAATTGTCTATGCTTCTTTAGCTCATAATATTAGAGGGTTGGTTACCTGAAGCCATTTGGAGTCAACTTATCCAGGGTCACCATAATCAATGCATCAGAAATGGTATTTGAACCTAGGTCTTCCTGATTTTGAGGCTGCCATCATCACCACCACCACTACTAATTACATATATCTAGTACTTTAACATCTGCAAAGTATTTAATATACATTATCTCACATAATACTGTTGCTAGACATCAGGTAAGGAAGCTTTGCTATCCTGGTTTCCTAAAAGAACCATTTTAGGCACCACCATTTGCAAGAGGTATTCTATGGTTTCCCCAGCTACCAGTGCTATACCATCCAATGTTACACTGCATTTGCTTTGTATATGTCTTGGATGTTTCCCTTTTATCCACCTTAAAATATAAGTTCCTTGAGGGAAGAATACTTTGCTTCTGTATCCCTAACACTTAATACAATGCCTGGCACACAGTAGGTACTTTATATATGCTTGTTGATTGAATGATGATGTACAGGGCAAAAAGACTGCTAAGGATCTAGCCTAGAACATTTATTACCCCTGGGCTTTTTGTCTATCAGTCTTTCCCTCTGCCTCTCAAACAAACAAAAAAGGCAGGTTTTAATAGTCCCCTGTGTTCTTGTCAGGGCATCTTATTTCTCTGGGTTATTCTGCAAAACTTTGTGCATCAATGTGGTCAGCACTATTCCTAGCAATACAATGATCCAAGACAATTCCAAAAGGATTCATGAAAAATGCTTTCCATCTCAAGAGAAAAGAACTGATTGCATCTGAATGCAGACTGAAGCATACTATTTTTCATTTTCTTTACCTTTTCCATATTTTTCCCTTTGGGTCTGTGTCTTTTTTCACATTATAACTAATATGGAAATATATTTTGCAAGAATAAACATCTATAATCTATACCAAATTGCTTACCATCTTAGGGAAGAGACAGGTAAAAAAGGAAGAGAGAAAATTCAGAATTGAAAATTTGTTTTAAATGAATATTAAACATTGTTTTACATGTAATTGGGGAAAAATAAAATATTCTTTTTTTTTTTAATGTGCTCAGCACCAGCCCTCCTTTCAATTCCCAGGGAGGAATTAGGAGTCATTGATTACCTTTTCTACCCTTACCAGAACCTCATTCAAAGAATGAAGCACAGAAGGGATCACATCTTAGTTATCCTTTGAGATGTAATTCAAGGCCCACTTCCTCCAAGACACTATGACCAACTATTGGAGTTCCGGCGGCAAGGTCCTTCTAGAATTTTTAGCATATTTTGTCATACATGGTATTGTTGTTGCATGAGAATGCATCTCATCCCTTTCTAAACCACAATGTTCCTCAAAGACAGACTATTCCATGCTCCTCCTGTATCTCCCAGTGCCTAGCACAGTGATTGTACCTATTTGACACTCAGTGACTGATTGATTTATGCTTACAGGGCAAGAGAAGACATAGCTGCTCAGTGTCTGCAGCAGCTGACCTCAAGTAGAATATGAAGCTGAATTTGAACTCAGGAATTATACTCTAGGTCCAGGGTTCTAGCCAATTTCTGGACTCCAATTCTAGCACTCTTTCTACGATATCCATCGTTGTCCCAAACAAAGTCAATGCAAAAGAGAAACTCCAATTAAAGAGTAAACAAGTGTGAGCCAAAGGATTCCTGGGTTCCAACTAAGAACTTAAAAACTTAATAAGTTTCAGAACTCCCAGATACAATATAGATCAACATTCCAGTTGAATTCTCCTCATTTGACAGATAGGGAAACTGAGGTACAGAGAGGAAAAGTAATTCGGTCAAAATCACACAGTAAGTTGCTGATTCATCACTGTTATTTATTGGGGTGGGGGGCGGAGAGTAATATCTTGTTGGAAGGAGTTGCAGGCTGAGAGGGAAACTACCTATTTTTATTTCTGATCAAACCTCACCTCTGCCAGAATCTATACTGTGGGTTGCCTAAGATTCTAATGCACTAATTCTTAACTGTCACAGCTGCTGGTTATTCATTCAATCAATACACCTGTACTGTTCACATTTATTGCCCATGGGTGAGCTCCATGAGGACAAGGACTGTTTATTTTCATCTTTTTGTCCCAAATGCTTGGCTCATCAGTCAAGCTCTGCGCTAGGCACTATTTAGGTGCTGATAAACAAAAACAAAAATAAATACAGTTCCTGCCCCCAGGACATCTCGGTTGTATGGAAGATAGAACACTGGGCTTGGAATCAGTAAGACTCACATTCATGAATTCAAATCCAACCTGAACGAGTCACTTCACCCTGTTTGCCTCAGTTTCCTCATTTGTAAAATGAGTTAAAGAAGGAATGGCAAATCACTCTGAATTCTTTGCTAAGAAAATCCCAAATGGGATCATAAAGAGTTGGACACAAACAAAATAATTGAACATCAACCCTGCCCGCAGGGGATGGTATGCCCCTTGTAGGCAAGTAAATATATGTCAAATGAATTTGAAGAGGAAGAGAGGATCAATTAACAATGGGGATGAGGAAAGTCTTCTTGTAAGTGGTGGCCCTTGAGCTGAAACCAACAGGGCAGAGTTGAGGAAGGAGAGACTTCTAGGGATGAGGAACAACCACTCATGGATTTTTGTGCCTGAATATATCCTCCCAAAATTGTACCCCCAAATGCAATATAGAGAATAGAGACTGGATATGGCTCCTTGACTGATGTGAGGACAGGAAAGTTTTAGCCCCTTTGATCAGATTTTAGCTAAACTTTATGTTTCCATGTGTGGCACAGTGGACAGAGCTAGAACTGGAGTCAGGAAAACTTGAGTTCAAATCTCAGATAATGTAAGATACTGTGTGATCCTGAGCTAGTCACTTACCCTGTTTCTGACTCAATTTATACCTATATAAATGGGGATAATAATAGCACTTGCCTCCCCAGAATCATTGTGAGGATCAAATTAAATAATATTTGTAAAGCTCTTGGTGAAGTGCCTGGCACACAATAGGCATTTAATTAATGTTTCTTCCTTCCCATAGTACCTCCTATTGTGTACTCTGTAAAAAGCATCTTTCTTTTTATATAATATTTTTGTATTAAAGTTATTTATATGTGTATACTAGCCTCCCTGCTGGACTTTAAGTGCCATGAAGACAGGCATTTATGTAAGCTTTGTGTCTCCCCCAGTCTACCACAGTGCTCTGCACAAAGAAGGTGCTTCATTAATATGTGCTTAATTTAATTAAGTAAATTGCTGTAAGTCCCAGCTTTGTTTATTCCCCTCCTCCAGACAGGAACAGATGGCACAGCAGAAAGTATGCTGGATTTTGGAGTCTTTGAACTTGGTTTTGAATCATTTACCAGTCTGTGTGACTCTGGGAAAAGTAACAAACTCTTTCTGACCCTTGACATCTCCATTCTATGGGGTCTCATTAGATGGCTTCTAAGATCCTTTCTAGCTCAAAATAAACCTATGATCTTCAAATTTTTCTGGCTAAATCCAATCCATGTTGCTAGCTCCCCTGGACACGACTCTTTGTATTTAATTAATTTGTTGTTATTGTTCAGACATTTTGGTCGTGTCCAATTCTTTGTGGCCCCATTTGGAGTTTTCTTGGCAGATACAAAAGTGATTTCCACTTCCTTCTCCAGCTCATCTTATGAATGAGGAAACGAGGCAAACAGGATTAAGTGACTTGCCCAGAGTCACAGAACTAGTATCTGAGGACAGATTTGAACTCTTCTCTCCAGGCCTGGCACTCTATCCCCTGCCCTACCTAACTGCCATACTTAATGCATTGTCTGAACCATTATCCATGGATTGCTTTAAAAGTTTTCCTTTCCTATTTCTGGTTATTTGCTCAGACTGCAAACTCCTTGAAGACAAGAACCATAGCTTCTTGTCTTACAGTTTTCCCCATCAGCTAATTGCCAGGCTGTTTACACAGTAGGAACTCAGCTTCTGTGTAACAAGATGGAATATTTTGCTCACAACCTCCAGCCTCCTGAAGCACCAAGTCCTCCAGCCAGGACTGGCCATAAGGTCACCCTAGAGTTATTGGCACCTTGGGTTATGGGAATATGTGTACCTTCAATATATTACTTTTTGGTGGCTATACCATTTTAGGGTTCCCCTAAGACATGGCACCCCAGATCAGTCCTATACTACCATCACTTGCCCTGAGCTTAATACCCATAATGCCCTTACCATACTCATCTGGGGCTTGCAACTAGAGTGTCCCACGGGGGTGGGTGGGGTAGTCACGGAGCAGGAGGGAATCAAACACAGCCCACAGCTGGGCAGGCTGGCTACTGGATTACTTCCCAGCAAACTGGATTAATTAAAGTACCAGGCTTTGGGTTTGGGAAGGAGAGCTCTACTTCCACCTGGTGGTAGAAAATCAGAGCTACAATCATAATTATCTCTTTAATCACATGGCCCCAACTGTTTTAAGATTTACATCATTCTGTCCTCCGTAAAAGCCAAAGTATGAATAACTTCATTTGATAGTTGGAAACCAAAGATCAGAAAGTTAAAGTGACTTGTCCATGGGTATCCAGCTAACAATTCTCCTTGGCTCTAGGATAGTCATGTCAAACAATGGATAGAGTTCAAGGCCTAGAGCCAAGAAGACTTATTTTCCTGAATTCAAATCTGGCCTCAGACACTTACTAGCTGTGTGACCCTGGCCAAGTCACTTTACCCTGTTTGCTTCAGTTTCCTCATCTATAAAATGAGCTAAAGAAGAAAATGGCAAGACATTGCAGGATCTTTGCCAAAAAAAAAAAAAAAAATGGAGTCACAAAGAGTCACAACACGATTGAACAACAATAATTCTTGACTCCAGATCCAGTTTTAACCATTGCACTATCTAGTTGCCTCCTAGACCAAACTCTGCTGGACTCTAGTTCCAATCTTCTCTATAACATTACCCTGTGTTTCTGTGTCTCTCCAGAATCCTACATTCTTCCTCTGAATGAATCACAAAAGCAATGGTGCAAACCCCCCAGCCTGTTCCCCAAAGTACAAAATTGATTTGCCCAAAGAATAAATAATGGAGGCAAGACTTGAACCCAGACTTTTTGATTCCAAAACCAGGGTTTTTCCCTGCTGCTATCGCCTTCCCTAACATTCTAATATGAAGAGTCCCTCTTACTCTGGGCTCTGCAGTCCCCTGCCTAATATCAGAGCAGGCAGGAGTAGCTTCATGACAGATGGAACCTCTGTCTTAAATGGTATCAAACAGGGCTGTGTCCTGGCAAAGCAGCTCTCCTTTTTTTATTATTAACAATTTAGTGCTAGGTAATAGAGCAACTGATGCATGTCCTCCTGCTATAACAAACAGGAAGACAGGAATCCTCCTTTATGTTGATGAAACAGCTTTATTACCTTAAATTAGGAGTGGTTTTAAGAAGCAGTTCGAAATGCTGACTGTCCCTTTGCTACTTGGGTTTCCAAGTAGCAGATTATTATTCTGACTACAATTGTCAACAGATTTACAACCACCACCACCACTGCCGCCACAGATAATAATACCCAGCATCCTTAACACTTGTAGAGTGTTCACTGTAGTTTCTCAAAGTACCTTCAAGAACATCATCTTATCTCCTCCTCACTATCTTGACAAGTGGATTATTGTTCAGGCAATTCAGTCATGTACAATTCTTCATGACCCTTTGAACCATTCCATCCATGAAGTTTTCTTTGCAAAAATACTGGCGTGGTTTGCCATTTCCTTCTCCAGTAGAAAAAGGCAAACAGAGGTTAGAGGCATTGGGAAGGTATTTTTGTGCCCACCTGAGATGAGAAAAATGAAACTCAGAGAGATTTAATGATTTGACCGAGGTCACACAACCAGTCGCTTTACAAGATGAGGACTATAGTGTTATAGATTTTGTAAATGGGAGCAACCATTTCTCTAGCCCAACTTTCTCTTTTATACAGATGAGGAAACTGAAGCCCAAAAGAGGTTGTGATTTTTTTTCTCTTGGTCACAAAGAAGCAAAGTTTCATCTTCAACATTAGGCTGTTTCAACTCAAGGTCTTCTGACTTCCATTAAATTACACTATTAATATTGTAATCTGTACTCAGGCATTTGCCTGAGCCAAACCTCTGATTTCATATCTACAGGGAACTCAGGGTGAAGTATAGGGAGCCAGGGTAAAATATAGGGAGCTTTATCAGTGAATATCATCAACAGTTTTGCAAATTATAGTTTGAAAAAGTTGCTTAGGGGCACTGATGGGTGTAAGTGACTTATTCAGGGTCACATGAACAGGATTTTTCAGAAGCTACCTTGGTTCTGAAGTTGATTCTCTATCCATTACAGTACACTGCCCCTCATTATCGAATTTCAGTGATTAATCCCAAATATCCCCTCAAAAAAGATCAATTCACTCAACTAAAAGAAAATTTTGTGGCCAACTCCTCCCTCATGAGTCTGCCAAAATGCTTCTTTCTTCTTAAAATAGGAGGCTCTCCATCCAGAGCCACAATAAGGCAGTCAACCAGTAATACCAGCACTGAGAACATTCAAGCTAAAGTCATCTTTTCCATGTTACACTGGGGAGAACTTTAGACTCAGTTTCAATAGTGCCAGTGCTTAAGAAAAACTCAAATCTCTTTGCTAAAAAACAAACAAACAAAAAATCCAATTTTGACTTCACACAGGCCTGCATACTGAGCATGGCCAGGATACTCTATCCAGGTGAGAACAGAAGTCTGGCTTTTTAACTTTCACTACTAAGCCTTCATAAAATCAACTTTGCCAACCCTCACACCTGTTCCCTAACTTTATGGCACTCAATTTAGCCAGAACTACAGACTATAGAATCAGCATCATAAAACTGTCATTCTTGAAAGGAAACTTAGACATCACTAGGAAAGGCAGAGAGTAGGATACAGGGAGGGTACAATGGATGGAGAGCTGCATTACAGCCTGCAACACTCCCAAGTGTTGCTACTAGAACCAGATTAAAATGTAATTGGGACTTATTTAGCAAAATAAAGAACAATGTAATCGAGTTATTTGTTTGTTTGCTATTTATTGTTGTTCTTGAGTTGTCCAGTTATATCTGATTCTCTGTGAACCAGAGCACACCAGGAACTTCCAACCTGAGGGGCTCACCTTCTGATGTCTTATCTTTTAGCAATTTAATACTATACATTGTGTTTTCTTGACAAAGACACTTGAGTGAGTTGCCATTTCCCTCTAGAGTACATCCCCTCTTATCAAAACTTTTCCCTCTGATCTGTCCATCTTGGGTAATCCTGCACGGCATAGCTCATGATTTCATTGAGCTATATAAGTTCCCCTACTACAACAAGAAAGTGATCCAGGAAAGTTAATAGAACATTGGTGATGTTAATATGAGCCTAGATAATGTTAATACAAGGCAGCATACATACATACTTATATATCCATGTTATATGTTTATATATATAACTATATTTATATATTCATTATCTCTATTCTCTGTGCCTTTATGTCTTTCTGTCCTCCTCTCCACATATGTAAAATGCAGATAATAGCATCTACCATCTAGGGTTATTGTCAAGATCAAAGAAAATATTTATAGAGACAAATACACATGCATATATATACACATATATGTATATGTTTGTATTTTATTAATTTATTAATAAATATAAAAATTGAATTGTATACCCTTTTATATTTTTTTTTTTGCTTTTTTTTGCATAGGCAATTGGGGTTAAGTGACTTGCCCAGGGTCACACAACTAGGAAGTATCTGAGACCAGATTTGAACTCAGGTCTATCCTGACTTCAGGGCTGGTGCTCTAACCACTGTGCCACCTAGCTGCCCCTACCCTTTTATATTTTAAATTCATTTAAAGTATATACATTTAAAATAAATTATATATGCATATACATACTTGTGCACATATACCTTTACTGTATACAATATTCCTTTGATCTTCACAACAACCCTGGGTGGTATTATTATGTGCATTTTATACATGAGCAGACACAGAGAGACAGAAAAAAACAAAGGGATAGAAAGAGACATAAAAGTAGAGACATGAACAGAAATAGAGACAATGACACAAAATGACAAACAGAGGAGAGAGAAACAGAGATAGACACAGATTGAGAGACAGAGATACAGAGAAAAGAGATAGACATATGGGAGCCTGGTTTTAGTCAGCTTACTTTGATGAAGCCATATAGAACCTCACTCAAACCAAGAGGTTGGCTTGACTGCCATAGAATTTTTCTTTCTGCAAGGTTGACCCAGGGACAAATTACAAGAGCACTGCCAGGATTTTTCCATCCGCTCTTTCCTTTGTTGAATATATGTTCTCTTGTGTAGTTGATTTGGGCTGAGTCAGGGAGGGGTTCTTGCTCAACATGGCCCCCCCAAACACACACTCCTTTGCTATCAGTGGTGCCCACAGTACACCTTAAAATGCAAGAAACCATGGTTTGGAGCTAGCTATGCTGCAACAGAACTAGCTGGAAACAGAAAAGGGATATTAGTTTCTATTATGGCAGTGAAAATCATGCTAGATTTGTAATTGGAGGAACTAGGTTCAAATGTTAATTCTGCTACTTACTGTATAATCTTTGGCAGGCCATAACTCTCTTTGGGGCTCAGTTTGTCATCTGTAAAATGGGAAAGGGATTGTACTAGGTAGCTGCAAAGATTCCCTCCAGTTCTATAGTTACAATCCACTATGATTTGTGACCTATTTTATCATGGAATTAAATATTTCTAGCCTTAAGTCTCTTGTAATCATGAGTCTCTTGAAATTAGAATTCTAGTGGTGACTGGCTGGTCCACCTGACTAATACACATTCGACTTTACAAAGTAGGAAACTGAGGCCAAAAAAAGATCTTATCCAAAGGATTTGTCCAGCATCATACCAATATGTAGCAAGGCCAGAGTTCAAAGCCAGGTTCTCTGACTCCAAATCAGCACTCTAATAGCCCACTTCTCAGTCTCCTCCTATTTTACCTAGACCACCAAAAGAAACAAACCTACTCAGGTTTGTTTAGTAGGTTCTGACCTACTCAGAAATGTCTCCCCTGAGCAATAATATAATGGAAGGAGGGTGAGAATAGCATCTCTATCTTTTGGGGAACCAGAGCAGAAGATATTTTATTATTAGCTCTTGCCCTTCAACATGAACTCAGTCCAATCTGGCCTCAGGAATGCTTAACCCAGCAGACACATTTGCCTGTTCTCTCCCTTCAGAAAATGAAATGAATGTAACTGTTATTCCTCTTTCCTCCCAAGTTGGCAGGAACTCTGAGAGTTGAATTCCTTCCCAGCTGTCATAATCGACTCATTTCAGGTGTCTAAAGAGCTTCTGCTCCCTTTAGATGGACCCTGTTCTGTTTTCTCCAAGGATTTTCTGTGCTGAATTTCATCTATAAGCAGCTTCCAAATCTTCTTGGAAGAAGATAGGACATAAACCTTAAGCAAATTCACTAATCTTGCAGAGGGTGGAGAGTGGAGCAGTAGGCAACAACTTGGGAAGGGATTGGTAAGAGCTATGACTCTGATCCCTTATTCCTCAGCAACAAGGTGAAGATAAATACCAGCATGGCTGAAAACAGTTGCTCTCCTGGAAAGACCTCAGGGACTGTAACTAGATCCTAGAACTCTCCTCCCTCCAAATATTGCTAATTGCTGCTATCAAATCTTTCTGCTTTATCATCAAATTTCTACAGTGCTTTCCCAAACACTTTCTATATTTCCAAAACACCTTCACATATATCATACAAAGTACCTCAACTTGACCTTCACACTAACCCCAAATCTTCACAATCCTGTAAAAACTTATGAGCAGATAGATTTTATTACTTTCTCAAGGTTATAGAATTGTTACTGGAAGCCAGATCTTCCAATTCATATGTTTCATCCTGAATTAGCCATTGCCTAGAAGTCATGGGCATGACAGGGCAAGGAAAGGATGAAGAGAGAGAAAAGAGAAGAAGCTGGATTTGGGGTCAATTTATTTTTATTACGATGATATCATAGAAGACCTCACTTAAAGGCAGAGAGTTTGGCCTTCTTTGGCTTCTACTTGAAGATCAGGAGGTCTCTGCCTCCCCAGAGTAACCTGATGACAGAGCTCCCCCTGCTAAGGAGTCAGCATTTGGAGCTATATGTTGCTTGGTCCTTTCCTTCCCATTGTGGGAGATGATGAGCTTGTCATCCTCTGACAAGTCCTGGATTCCACATTCCCTTCTGTCTTTTCCATCCTAGCTAGTGGGTGAGACTTCCAGGATGGACAGAATTAGGTGATAGAGACACAGAATCACCCCACATGCTTTGGCGAGGTCCTTGGAGAGTAGGAGCCGTCATGCTGGCATTTTGCTCTTATTTTTCTGCTTCCAAATCTTGAGTAACCGGTACTTGGGCTTCTTTTTCTCTGCTCCATCTTTCTGGAGGTCTGCAGGGAAGAGAAGGGTTGTTGAGTCCCTAGCCAGCCAGACCCTCACCCACCCAGTTCAAAAATACATGAAGTAAACAGTTGTCTGAGTAGACACCTATTTCACAGGACACTAGTACAATATGCTCATTTTATAAATGAGGAAGAAAGACTGAGGCCCAAAGAGAAGACATACAGATAGGGAAACTAGAATGTAAACCCGAGTTCTCTGGCCCCAAATCTAGTATTCTTTGCCTTAGTTTCCCAGCTTCTGAACCTCAGTTCATTCTCTCCAACTCCTTCCTCATCTGTAAAATGGGGGTAGTAATAGCATCTTCTCCCAAGATTGTTGTGACAATGAAATTAGAAGACAATTATAAAGCACTTAATACATGAAGTGTCTTGTGCAAGTGCTACATAGATTGGCTATTTTTTTCTGCAGGCAATCAGGGTAAAGTGACTTGCCCAGGATCACATACTAAGTAGCCTTCAATCATTAATTTTAAATCCTTCAAATCCCAGTTTAAAAAAAAAAATCTTATTCCATAAGGTCTTTCTCTTATTTCCCTAATTCTTCATTTTTCTCTCTCCATTAGTAGTTGCCTAATCCATATATTTAGGCTTTGTTATATCTTGCCAAATGTGGTTGGTTTTCTGTTAATGTTAGACTAGTTTTATCTCTTTAACTGGACTATAAGCAACTTGAGAGCAGGACTTTAACTTGTCTATTTTTCCCCACGGGGCCTAGAAGGGTCTTGAATACATAGTCAACAACTGTACATTTGACATAACTTTTGGTTCTAGATGCTCTCTCCTCTGAAAGTTTTCATGACACTGCTATCTTCTGGTTTTACTTTTACCTTTCTGACAATGTCTTCTCTCTCAGGTTTTTCTGGACCTATCACCCATTTCACTTTCCCCATTGTTGGGTGCTCCCCAAATTTCTGTCCAAGACCCCCTTCTTTTCTCTGTCTACAATCTTTATTGGTAATTTCCTCAGCATCCATAGGCTGAATGGCTATGTCTATGCAGATGACTCCCAAATCCATATATTCAGTCCCAATATCTCCCCAGAGCTTCAGTCCTACATCACAAGCTACACATTGCACATTTCAAAGTGGGTATTCAGGAGACAAGTTAAACTCAACATATCAAATACAATTCTGGCATCTTCTTCTACACGGAGGCTTTCTGGTCCCCCTCTACTGTGAGTGCCCTCTCTCCAAACTTCCTTGGATTTAATTACTTTGTATATGTTTGTCTTTATATATATGGCAATTGTGATTAAATGGCTTAATCTGAGTCACCCAGCTAGTGTTAAGTGTCTCAAGCCAAATTTGAACTCAGGTCCTCCTGATTTCAAGGCTGGTGATCTATTCACTGTGCCATCTAGCTGCCCCATGTTCAATATATTTTTATATGTATTTGTTGAGTCCTCCATTAGAATGTAAACTCATAAAGAGTAGAGATTTCTTCATTTTTTATACTTATATCCCCATTACCTAGCACTGTGCCTTCATGTCCAGTTGTTTAATCATTTTTCAGTCATGTTTGACTCTTCATGACCCCATTTGGGGTTTTCTTGGCAGAAATACTGGAATGGTTTGCCCTTTCCTTCTCTAGTTCATTTTACAGATGAGGAAACTGAGACAAACAAGGGTGAAGTAACTTGCCCAGAGTCACACAGTTTATATCTGAGGCTAGATTTGATTTCAGGAAGATTAGTTTTCCTGACTTCAGAACCAGCATCCTATCTATCTGTTGTCACCTAGCTTTCCTACTAATTCAATTAGGAGCATTTTATAATCCACAAAAAAAAAAATGTGAATTCAATACAATAATAGATTTGGAAATAATAAATAGAAAAACAACTCTATTTGAAAGATATCATAATTTAGACCAGGAATATAAAAATAGAAAAAGACAGCTGCTATAATCTCCTGATAAGATCTTTATTGATAGAACTCTAAATTATTTTGTTACAATTACTAGTATGCTGAATTCAATCTGGGGCTACAGAATATAAAGAAGAATATGTAGTAGGTGTTTAATAAGTACTTGTTGATTGATTGGTTGATTGATTTGCTGATTAACTAATTTGGTTTACTCAGTGGTTAGAGGGCTGAATCAGCAAATCTAAAATCAATTTGGATGCAAATTTTGGCTGGTTAGCTCCACTTATGCTTTTGCACCCTCACTCACCAGCCCTAATCTGAACAAATGGTACATCAAATAAACGAGGGAAGAGTGTGTGACTGACTCATTGTGTTTAAATCATGGCAACCCTGGTGAGGGGAGAGAAAGGAAGTGTGTAGCTAAAATGGTGGTCTGTGGATAAATCAACATGACAGAACAAGGGAAAGGCATAGCCAATATTCCAGTGCCTTTGCGCTCCTTCCTTTCCATCTTCTCCAATAAGTTGCTCTTACCAACCCCCCCTTTCTCTCTCCTTTTTCTCCTCTTTCTTCTTCTTCTTTCCTGCTACCTACCAACATAGCCAAGGCTTCCTCCATTCTTAAAAATCTTCACTAGAATCTACTGTGATCATTAGCTATCATCCTATATCTCTTCCAATAAATTCTTTTAGAAAAAGTACTTACCCTAAAAGTCTCCTCTTCTCTTCTTACTCTCCATTGATATTTGACACCCATCCTCATCATTTAACTGAAGCTGCTTTCTCCAAAGTTACCAATAATCTCTTAACTGCCAGATCTAATAGCCTCTTCTCTAGATGCTCTCTCCTCTGAAAGTTTTCATGACACTGCTATCTTCTGGTTTTACTTTTACCTTTCTGACAATGTCTTCTCTCTCAGGTTTTTCTGGGCCTATCACCCATTTCACTTTCCCCATTGTTGGGTACTCCTCTTCTCTAATTTAACCCTTCTTCTGCATTTAACATTTGTTCTCCCTCTGTTCACGGATACTTTCTCCTACTCTGTTCTCTCTTGGTTGTCTCCTCCTATTTGACTCTTCTTTCTCAGTTTCTTTCACTAAGTCTTCATCTGTGCAATGTCTACTAACTGTGGCAATCCCCTAAGGTTCTATCCTGAACCATCCTCTCATTTCTCTCTCACTTGCTGATTTCATCAATTCCCATGGGTTCAATTATCATCTCCATGCAGATAATTCCTAGATCAATTTATCCACTCCTAGTTCTCATCCTGACTTCTGCATCACCAATTGTCAGTCGATCCTCTCAAATTGATTGTTCCAAAAGCATCTCAAATTCAATATATATAAAACCGAACTCATTATCTTCCTTTCAAAATTCCCCTCCTTTGTGAACTTTATAACCATTGTTAAGAGGAACACCATCCCATAAATCATCCTGATTCTCAACCTTGGTGCCATCTTCAAGACATTTCTCTTATTCCATAAATCCAATCAGTTGCCAATTTCTTTCTTCTCAACATCTCTCCTTTTCTTACCACTTATATAAACACCACTCTAGATCAGCTTCTCATTGACTCTTGCTTAGACTATCACAATAATCTTCTAATTGGGTCTTTCTGTCTCAAGTCTCTATTCCAATCTCTTCTCTACTCAGCTGCCAGAGTAATTGTCCTAAAGTGTAGGAAAGTAGAGGTGACCATGTTGCCTCCTCCTTAATAAGCTCTCCCAGCAATCTGTTATCTGAAGGATCAATTATAAAAAACTTTGTTTCATATTTAATGCTCTTCACGACCTGGTCCTTTCTTACCTTTCCAAACTTCTATTTTATTCTCCTCTGTGCTATCCACAATACAGACATACTGGTCTTGCTGTCTCTCAGACATGACATTCTATCACCTTTATCCTTATCTTTGCATTGGCTGTTCCTCATGCCTGGAATGCTCTCCCCCAATTTCAAATTTTTGGGATTCTTGGTTTCCTTTAAGACTCAACCCAAGTATCAGGCCACTCTTAATACCCCACTCTCTGCTGCTAATGGCATCCTTCTAAAACTTCATTCCATCTTATATGCTGACTTATATATGTAGTTTTCCTCATTAGAATATAAGCCCCTTGAAGGCAGGAGCTGTTTTTGCTTTTTTTTTTTTAATCTCTAGCATTTAGCACTAAGTAAGAGTTTAGTAAATGTTTGTTGATTGAATGATTGATAAAAGATAATCATCTTTTTTTTACAAAGCTTTTTATTTACAAAACATATGAGTGATTTTTCTACATTGACCTTTGCAAAAAACTTTTTTTCCCCAGCTTTTCCCCTCCTTCCCCCCACCCCCACCCCTAGATGACAGGTAATCTAATACATACTAAATAGGATAAATTATATGACAAATATAATACATGTATACATATCTATACAGTTAAAGATAATCATCTTTTTTGAGGAAGTAGCATAAAACATTCAAATTTGATCATCATTTCCATGGTTCTCCTTGCTAACTTACTCAACTTTTGATGACAACTTTAGACTTCATTTCTTCCTACTCCCTAATATGAAGTGACATTCTTAATAAGCTTTAAATGGCCTCTGGTTCATTCTCTCAGATCCCACGAATCCTAATCTTTTCCTAAGAGGGATCTGCCCTCAGACCTTGATGACTGTTTTCCTCCATTAGGGTAGGACAGTCTTAAGCATGTATAACTTACCTAGTTTCTGGATCATGTCCTGAATCACCTGGTCCTCCTCCTGTTCCCTGAAAAAATAAACAAATGAGTTCATAAGAATAGGTAAAGATTAATAGACCAAGGCAAAAAATATCCTGGCAATGACAATTGTGGGACAAGTTCCTACAATATCCCTGTGTCTGAACATAGCTCTAACACTCAGACACCCTCTGAATGAGTTCACTACAACCAAGGAGGTCACTAGTACTATGCTCCTGCCCAGTGTACTGGACATCTTAAGTAGGCAAATTCCAGCTCCTGTCTTGGTATCTACAATAATTAGGAGCAGCAGCCCTGGGCTGGAAGATTAAAACTAGTTAACTATACTTGTCAGTTTTAAAAGGATAAAAGGAAATTAAACCAAAATAAACAGGAAACACATACACACAAAGACACACACACATATCCACACACACACATAAAACCCCCTCCAACAATGCATTTACTGGCAGAAGAAACTAGCAATTCACAAATGACCCCCTTGGCCATTCTAAGAGAGGTCGGGGGCCAAGTGGTGCATTTTCCTCAGTTAGTGCAAATTGGCTGATGTATTAGCTGACTATGTTTTTAAAGGAGTCTATGGAGAAATATTAAAACCAGAAGAAAAAAATCTCACCAAATTAACCTCTCACCCCAGATTCCCCCCTCCCCTTTCCCAGGAGACAAGGAACTAGAATCCAGCAAAAGCAGGGCTTCTATCTGTCAAAGAGACCAGAGAGTCCTTCTTGGGGGAGAGGGAGGGAAGCAAAACAAGGCTGAGGGAGGTAGGGGACCCTGGAAAGGCTAACAAGAAGATAATCTTCCCAGAAGAATTATTTCCTGTCCACGGACCTCCCCACCCCCCATTCTAGACTGGTCTGACTATTTCAAACAAGTAGTTTTTCTCAATTCCTTTCCCATGGCCTGTCCATAGGTCTGGTTCTGTCATTTTCCCAGTTACCAAGGCTAGAAAGTCTGGAAGTCTTTCAATGTGGTTCTTCCCTCCTCCTCACAACCAGTTACAAAGTCCCATCCTTTTCTTCTTTTTCAGCATCTGTTAGCTGCATTTAAACATCACTTCACTTCTGACATCTAGCTTTATTACCATGGATTAATTCATTAACTTCTCTGAGGATCAGTTTCCTTATCTGTAAAATGGGAAATTAATTGTAGTATTTGCTTCATAGAGATTTTACAAGGATCAATGAAATAAGGTAGATAAAAGGGGAGACATGGAATGGTAGAAAAAACATTTACTTTAGAGCTACTTCTGACATTCAGGAAGATCTGAATTCAGACACTCATTAGCAGAAAAAGTCAGGACAAGTCACTTAATCCATTTATCTCAGTTTCTTCAACTTCAAAATGGGGTTTATAATAGCCCCTACTTCATAGGATTGTTGTGAAGATCAAATGAGATAACAGCTGTAAAATGCTTAGCACAATGCCTGGCACATTGTAGGTTCCTAATTAATTCTTGTTCCCTTCCCCCTTTCCTGACACTTAAAACTTTTGTGGACTTATACAAGCCACTTAAATCTTCTTGGGCCTCAGTTGCCTAATCTATAAAAAGAGAAAATTGGACTAAACCTCCTCTTAAGGTGTCTTTCAACTACAGATCCATGACCTTGCTTTTTTCATCTCTTCTTTGCAAACTTTATTATGAGATACATACTTCTACTTATCAGTTCTTTCTCTGGATGAAGATAGCATCTTTCTTCATAGGTCCTTTGTAGTTACTTTGGGCATTTATAATAGTCAAAATGACTTATTCTCTAAAAGTTACAAAAATTAAAAGTTTGATAAATAGAGTACGTATAGAACAATTTTACACACACACACATCTATTTGTATCTAACAGTAGCCATCTTTAGGGTTGAAGGGAGAAAAAAGGAGAAAAAAAGGAAAAAAATTGCTATATATAAATTGCATATGTACATGTATATGTATATATATACATACACAAATACATAGAGAGAATAGCAAGTTATAATAGATTTTTTTTGTTTCATGTGCAATCATCTTTTAAAATTATACCATGTTATGGAAATGCTTGTTTTATCCCACAAATCAAAAATAAAATAAAATTTTTAAAAGGAAAAAAATTTAGAATGTTGCATAAATGCTAACTAATATAACAGTTTAACCCTTACCCTGTACAATCTAGCTCTTGATCAAGAATCTAGTTCTTGATTTGTCCTGTATTTTATGTCTATTAATATTATTAGAGACAAAACTACTAGATTATAACGTTTTATCCCCTTCTAGAAATAAAACTATTAGAATGTAACTCTCTTGAGGTCAAGGTTATATCGTTTGATATGTATTTTTGCAGGGTCTTAGGATCTCCTCTACCCTAAATCCTCCATGAAGATTCATTGAGTGATGAATAAAAGACTTATATTAATGGAATACCAGCTCTGCCTGCTGTGTCTTAAGTGACCAGTCTTACCAAGTTCATTATCAGTTTAGAAAGTGAGTGATTAATTCTTTAGTCCCATCACCCTTCTAAGACTAAATTATAAATGAATTACAATCTACTTTATTAGAGGGAATATAGCAAGATAAAATCTCAATTTCTTGAAGCAATGATGTCAATATCCTCAGGGCCCAGGACATAGAAGAAGCACTTAAATATTTGTTGATTTCAACTGAATTAAACTAGAATTAAGCACCTTCCCTGACAAAGATACTGGAGTGATTTGCCATTTCCCTCTTCAGCTCATTTTACAAATGAGAAAACTGAGGGAAACAGGGTTAGTAAGTGTCTGAGACCAGATTTGAATTCAGAAAGATCTCTTCTCCATCCATTGAGCCACTTAGTATCCTAAAATTGTCAGATTAAGCTCCTATTTTCTCCATAGCTCTTAACCATTCAGTCAATACTCTACACCGATCCTCATAAAAGGGGAACATACTCTCTTGATTCAGATAATGGAGCCTAGCTAAAAGCTCATCCTCTCTGAACTTTGGTTTCCTCATATGCAAAATATGGATAATTGTTCTTGTTACTACATTCTTTATTGGAGTTGGAGGAAGTAGAAAGAATGAGTAAAACTACAACCACAAATAACTTTAGAAGATTTGAGAGATAAACATAAGTATTGAGAGAGATAAAGTATCCTTGTTTTCCCATCCCAGGCAGGAGCAGAATATTTTCTTCCTGAGCTCATTCCAATTCCTCTTCTTGTAGCCTGTCCCATTTCAGAACCTAGATCCCTTTCCCTAAATGAGGTAAGATGTTCACCTTTACACATTTATAAGTCAAAATGACTTATTCCCAAAAAGTGACATAAAGAAAAAAATCTGATAAATAGAAGTAGCTACAGAACAATTTTACACACATAGACCCATCTATTTGTGTCTAATGGTAGCCATATCTAGGATTGAGGGAGAAAAAAAGGATAAAAAAGGAAAAAAATTAATTTACTATATATAAATTATATATATACATATATGTGTGTACACACATGTGTATTGTGTATGTATATAGATAAATATATAAAGAGAGAATAACAAGTGATATAATAGATTTTTTTTTGTTTCATGTGCAATCATCTCCACTAGATTGTCCAAGTCTCCCCTTTCTATTCCCAACACACTCCCCTCACTCCACCTCACCCACTGCATCCTAACCTGATACGATCTTCATCCAGACAATCCACAATGTCACTGCGATCATTCACGGTGTTCACATACTGTTCCAAAAGCTCTTGCTCCCTTTTCTTTTCCTTCGGTGTCTTCAATGCCTCTGTAAGGTTGAAACAGCAATGACCCAGCCTGCCCTGCCTATTCTGAATTTTCTTATCAGGCTGTTAGTCCCTACTTCTCCTGCAGGTGGCAGCATCCCTACTCTCTGATGGTAGCATGGAAGCCAATTAAGTGGGGAGTCTGGGACAAAACATCCTTCCAAAATCACAGGATCCTATAACCTTAAGAGACCCAAAGCCCATCTCATTCAACCTCTATTGGTGGCGAGATTAAGAGCTCTTCACTCAGTAGCTGAGGGTGTTTAAATGTTTTCAGGCTAGTAACAGAAACCTCCAAATGGTATAGAGCAAACAGCCAGGATAAGTTGATACTTTGTATGACTTTAGACAAGATACTTTGTGTCTCTGGGTATCCCCACTTATAAAATAAGGAGTTTGGGATATACTCTTCAAGGTTCCTTCCAGCTTTAAATCTTAAAATTTAGATGCTAAGGTGAGAGGATTACAGAGACCATGAGCAGGAACTGGGTAACATAGAGAAGATGTGAAGGTGAGAGGAAAGCTATCCTTAAGTATTTCCAGGGCTACCATATGGAAAAGGGATCAGACTTCTGCTCCTCAAAAACAGAATTAGTAGCAATTGGTAGAAGTTGTACAGAGGTAGACTTAGGCTTGATATAAGTAAGAACTTCCTAAAATTTAGGGCTATCCAAAATAGAATGTGCCACACCTAGAAGTACTGGGTTCTCCATCACTGGAGGTCTTCAGACAGACCCTGGATAACCAATTCTCACTGGATACTGGAGAGTGGTCGGTCTCTTGTTCAGATGAATGGGGGTTAGATAGCCTTTGGGGTCTCTTCTCATTTTCTAAGATGTTGTGATTCTTCAATTCCATTCTAATTCTATGAATTCTGGAATTGTCTTCTTTAATTATTCTTTTTTTTAAATGTATTACAATTTTGTTTTTATATCACTTCACAGATATCTAGAAAGATATCTGTCCCCTCTCACTTACTGAAAGAACCATGCTTTGTAACAAGCAAACAAAAGATGAAAAAAAAGTTCAGCAAAACTAATCAGCACTTCAACTGATCTGATAATATGTTCATTATTTCACACCTCTATTATTCTAAGAGGATCCTTCCAGCAAGGATTCCAAGATTTCACAGCAGGAGCAGGTACCCTTTTCCCTTTCTCTGCATGAGGCATAAGGAAAATAAAACAAAGCTTCTTAAACTGCACGTTGCAACCCATATGGGGTCTTATAATTGAATGTGAGGGTCACAAAATTATTATTTATTATCAGCAAAGGTTTGATTTGTACACCTATTTTATATACCAATATACCTGGGGTCATTTCTTGAGTAAAATTTCTTTGGCAAAAAGGAGTCATGAATGGAAAAATTTTAAGAAGCCCTGAACTAAAAGGCCTAGTTACCTACTTACCTGGTTTTTCCAAGAAGCGGCGAAGTTCATCAGCAATATCAAGCTGTATCTCCTCCAGACGCTGCTCTTTGGCCCTGGGAAATCCAGCAAAGAAGCAGGTTAGATAGCTGAGCACAGAGTGACCTGGTCTTTACCTTTCCCATCCAGCTCAGAGTTAAAGGTCACCAGAGGATGCTGCTCTTTCACAGTTTAAAAAATGTTTTCCCCAACAACAGCCCATCTTTAGCTCTTTCTTTTGAAAGGGGAATCCAGCATGGGGGAGGTTTCCTGCTCAAACTCCAACCCCAAGAGTATAAAGGAGCAAGCTGAGGGTTATTTGCCTTCCACCCAGCTCATATCTGCCAAAGAGGAAGAGGGCTAAAGATTTAAGCCACACTCACTTGTACATCAGCTCCGACTCCTGCCTCATCAGCAGTTGTTTCTCATGAATGAGTTTGAACCATTCTACCATGAGGGCATCTTCAGAGTCATCTAGACAACAAGGAGGGAGCATAAAGAGTCTTAGACCAGCATAATCTGGGGTACCCTGGAAATCAAAGGTGACCAGCAGGACACCTTCCCCTCCTCCCAGGAACTCTGCAGATGAGGCAAAGTGTTTCTACTCTTCCCTGTCTACCTTTGCCTCAAATAGGATGACTCTCAGTGAAGTTCTGTACATCTAACGAAAACCAAATACCTCAAATCCTTAGTTTTAGGGTTCCTGCCTTGGTGTAGTCCATAGGCAACACAACAGAGATCTCTCAGTCAAAAGTTTTCTTCTAACCCATCTTGCCTAGTGCAAAGCTTCTGAACAGTAGAAGCCCCTCCCCATACCCAAACCTTTCTTTCCCGCAAGGGAAGAATCAGGTTTGAGCACCAGAAGATAGAATATAGGATGGAGATTGCCAGAAAATGAAATGAGGGATAGGTTTCAAAGTCTAAGGCAAGGATGGGAAGGGGAAAAATCAGGGAGACCAAGCAAGGGTGCCTAGAATAGCAAACATTGGCCCTAAAATAGCATGGAGTAATCCCCAATGGAGTTAGAACATGACGTATATGGAAATTTGTTTAAAAGAATTGCACATAGCAGCATGATAAATGTGGAAATATGTATGGAAGAATTGCACATGTTTAAACATAAACTGGATTGCTTACTGTCTAGGAGTAGGGGGAAGGGAGGGAGAAAAACTTGGAACACAGAGTTTTGCAAGGGTGAATGTCGTAAATTATTTTTGCATGTTTTTTGAAAATAAAAAGCTATTGATTTCAGAGAGGCCTGGAGAGACTTGCATGAAATGATGCTGAGTGAAATGAGCAGAACCAGGAGATCATTATACACAGCAACAAGACTATATGACAATCAATTCTGATGGACATGACTCTCCACAACAATGAAATGTTTCAAACCAGTTCCAATTGTTCAGTGAAGAAAGCCATATACACCCAGAGAGAAGGATGTGAAATGTGGACCACAACATAACATTTTCATGCTCTCTATCAATGTTTCCTTGCATTGTGTTTCCTTTCTCTGATTTTTCTTTCTTGTAGATACGATTTTTCTTGCACAAAAATGATAAGTGTGGAAATATGTATACATATATTCGATTTGTCAAGTATTTTAACATAATTAACATGTAGTGGATATTCTGCCATCTAGGGGAGGGGAGGGGAGTAGGGGGGGAAATTTGTAACAGAAAGCTTTGGAAGAATTAATGTTGAAGAATTATCCATACATATGTTTTGCAAATAAAAAGTTTTAATAAAAAGAAAAAAAAAGAAAAGAAAAAGCTATTATTTGGGGGGCAGCTAGATGGAGAAGTGGATAGAGCACTAGCCCTGAAGTTAGGAGGGCCAGAGTTCAAATCCGACCTCAGATACGTCCTAACTATGTGACCCTGGGCAAGTCACTGAACCCCAGTTGCCCCAGCCAAAAAAAAAAAAAAAGGTATTATTTAAAAATTTAAAAAAAGAATACCATATATTTAACCTATATCAGATTGCTTGTTATCTTGGGAATGGGGGAGATAAGGAAGGAAAAGAGAAAAATTTGGAACACAAAGTCTTACAAAAATGAATGTTGAAAACTATCTTTACATGTATTTGGAAAAACAAAACACTATTAAAAAATAAGGTTAGAAGAGAAATTAAACCTAAAGCCTGGGCCACGAGTAAGAGCAACGGTAACTCAGAAAAGATATAGTCAGAATACCAAGCCAGTGGTCAGAAAAAGTGACTGGGCCAGTCTTCTTCCCAGGAGGTAGGAGTGGTTGATAGGAAGCTCCAGCCAAGGAAACATCCATCCCTAACCCCAAAAATCTGATTTCATTCTTCCTAATGGAACTTGGAGTGTTCCTGCTAACTTACCTCCCTCAGCTTCCCGAAGCTTTCTCTCTAAGTCTACCCCTTTCAGTTCTAAAGAGTCCAGCTCTCTCTCAATGTCCTGAATCTTCTTCTGAATCTCTTCTTCTGACATATAGCCAGGGTGGAGCTAAGAGGCAGAAAAAGAGAGTAAGAAGGTGATAACCGGGAGAGATAGCATAGTATAATTAAACTTGCAGTCAAGAAAACTTGGTTTAAATCCTGCCTCTGACAGTAGCTAAATGAGCCAGGGTAGCTCAATCTCTCTAAGCTTCAGTTTACCCATTTATAAAAGGAAGTTAGACTTGATGATTTATAAAGTGCTTTACAATTCTAAATCTGTGATCAAAAACATCATTGGCTTTCTGCCACCATGACCACCACCACTAACCACTCATCTCCTAAATAACACAAAGTGTGGAGGGGACCCAATTTAATTTATAGCATGTTTATAAGTGCCTACTATGTGCCCTCTTCCATTCTCAATGGGAAAAAAAAATACCAAACCCAATCCTTTCCCTACAATGATGATTCCTTCCATTTGCCTTCATTATCTTCCTTCTCTCTCCCTCCCATTCTTTCCCCCACCCTTCCAATTCTTTTATCAACCACTTCTCTTTTCAAACACACCTTGACTGGAGATTTCACCTCCTTGTTCAATGAGAGAGCTTCTGAGAAGCTTGTTGCATTGTAGGGCTTTTCTGAAAAGGAAGCAAAACCCATCAAAATCTTCAATAAACTGAGACTTGGGTTCTACCACTCCATCTCTTGATGCTGGGTATTTCAATGACTGTCCTTTATGCCTAGAATTCTCTCTCTATTTATCTACATTCCCAGGCTTCTCTGGCTTCCTTCAAGGGAAAATCTTCCCAAACTCACAGGGTACAAACAAGTTTGTGTCACATTCATTCCCTCCCCCTTTCCTTTAACCATTTATTTACTCAACCAATCCCTCAGGTCCTGACTGCAATCTCTAATGTTCCTTAAAGAGTCAAAGCCCTCTTGGTGAGCAAATAGGATGCCTACAAACATTAAATGACTCATAAAATTTTCCTTTGCTCCTTGAGTTATTTCCCTTGGGGGAAGACTAAAAGGGGTAAAGGGAAGAAAGAAGGAAAAGCAATAGAGAGATTGAGGAAGGAAAATGGAAGGAGGAAGAGTGGTACCAGTCTGAAGGGACTTGGACCCTCACCACAGACAAGGAAAGCTTTGAACTAACCTGTCTTGTTGAGCCAACTAGGCTTCTCTGGAGGGATGGATTCTTCCCACTTCTGCTTAGGTTTCATCCAACTGTCAGAAACATCCAGGTTTGGGGGTATCAAGAGTTTCTTCCGGCCTTCTGATAAAGCAGTTGAAGCTATATAGGGAAAAAAGAGGCAGAGAATGATGAGGGCCAGGTGAATTTATAGTTCTATATAAGGCCATATCATCCTCATGGAGGGGTAGAACTACAAAATGATTACATTACTTTTTTTAAAAAAATTATCTGTTCAAATATTTTTATAGCAACATTATATGTAATTGTAAAAAAACCCAAAAAATTAGAAATCTAAATGTCTAGAAAGAGGGGAAAAGTTCAATAAATTATGATATATTAATATAATAGACCATTGTAATACAAATAAAATGAGAAAGTAGGAGAAATTAAAGAATTTGGGAAAGATGTCAATGAAATAGCATTAGTAGGAAAATGGTAGGAAAAAAAAGTAAAAACAGAAGAATGGAGTTTATCATAACTATTATTGCAAGGGAAAAAAAGGCACAAAAGATAAAGAGACTAGATTGGAAGTCAGAGGACCTGAGCTCATGATTTCTACTTATTACCTATTTGACCATGGGAAAATTGATTTACCTTCCTCGGCCCTTGTTTCCCTATCTGGAAAATGAGGGGATTGGACTAGAGATAGCCTCAGAGGTCTCTTGCAGCTGGTAAATCTATGCTCTCATGAAAAATAAATGAGAATGAACAGACAAAGAATCTTGATGGAGACTTTCAGAGAAGAACTAGCAAAGTCTAATGAGAATGATGCATCTAAATTAATTTAAACATAAATAATTGTTAAGCAAGTTTCTTTAGGGTGTCCTAAAAATCTTAGTGTAGTGGTAAGCTATTAAAAAAAATTCAAGCTATTAAAAAACTGCACTAAGATTTTGGGGATTCCCTGTATAAAAATAAAGGCAGCCAAGTGGCCCAGTGAGGGCTTGGAATCAGTAAGACTCATCTTTCTGAGTGCAAATCTGGCCTCAAACACTTACTACCTTTGTGACCCTGGACAAGTCATTTAACTCTGTTTGCCTCTGTAAAATGAGTCAGAGAAAGAAATAGAAAACCACTCTAGTATCTCTGCCAAGAAAATCTCAAATGGAATCATAAAGAGTTGGACAAAGCTAAAAGCAACTGAACAAGAAATATTAACAAGGAAACTTGCTTAATTGTTTACATTTGGATTAATTAATTTAAACTTCAATGGCTTAAAATACACTAAGACTTTTAGAACACCCTGGATTGTTGCTTCATGTTAAGTTTTCTAATAAATTATTTAATTTTTAAGTAGTCATTGTTGTGAAAAGAAAGAATAAAAAATAAATCTGGAAAAATAAAAGTCATAGTTGAATGTTAATTTTTATTCAGCTATTTTCATGAAAATATTTATTTTATTTATTCATATTATAAAAACTATACATGAAAGATTCCATGTCTCCAACAAAAACATGATGTAAACACACAAAAAAAGCCTCACTCACATAAGAACATGTATCAATGAAAATTGATTTACCAACATTAGAGGACAGAAATATAATATTCTAATTAGGGAGTATATATCCACTTAAATAAAAAACAGCTCTTATTCTTTCTAAAAAACACCTTTTCCTGTTAGTCACATCTGAGTTTTTCAAAATTAAGAAATAACTTAAGACTCCTGTAACATAAGCTGCTACCTACAAGCCAGGGCCCATCTCAGGTGTTAGGGCTTTCTCTGACCTTCCCCATGCTAACTAGAATAGTGCACAAGCCTAGGGAAAAAACAACACAGGAAAGGCCTTTGCCAAATAGGGTCCTAGAAGGGAATGCACTGCCTGGGGCCAGAGATTTTCTCCAAGCCAGATCATTTCAAATACTATTTACTTACCAGTGATCCTTAATCATACCAATTTGCCACTGAGTTGTTTAAAAAAAAGAAGAAAGCACTCAACAAATCCTTGTTGAGCTACACAGCCTGGAGTTTTTAGAGTAGAGGAAACAAGTTTGCTCTGAGCCATCCACACCTTCTCACCCAATCCCTCCAGGGATGAGTGACACAACTTTGCAAGATTTTTGTTTAGGGTGAAAATTCTAAATCCACACAACCAGTATGACCTTGAACATATCACTTAACTCTCTGGGTCTCAGTTTCCTCATCTGTGAAAAGCAGACATTGAACAACATAGTCTCTAAAGCCCCTTTTAGCACCGAATCTGTATTCTATGATCTTTATAGATAATTGCTTGATTAAAAATACCTTTCCTTCTCTAACTCTTTCCCTAACAAATTACTATGTATTTAAATAATAATAATAATTAACAAGTTATGTCAGACACTGAACTTGGTATTTTACAATTATCATTTCATTTGATCCTCACAACAACCTTGAGAAGTAGGTACTATTATTATCCCTATTTTGCAGATGAGAAAATTGAGGCAGAGTTAAGTGACTTGTCCAGGGTCACACATTAATAAAAGTCTCAGGTCACATTTGAACTCAGGTCTTCCTGATTCCAGGCCATCGCTCTATTTATACCACCTAGTCACCTAGCTGGAAGGGGGTTTTGTAAGCTAGGTAATGGGGGTGAAAACCTGATGCTGAACAAGGAAGCAAGCCAGGGATCCCTGGCAGAGTCGGTACAAAGCACTGGCCAAACTACTGGAGAAGAGGACAGAAGAAATAGCATCTTTCTACACACCCCTCCAGAAGATGCTGTATCCCAGAGCCCAGCAATGACAGATTAAATAATAATGCCTATGATTGCCAAAGCCTGTCTTGGCCCTAGCCATGGCTGGGAGGGAAACAGTACTTGTTGAGATGATGTTCAAGCCATACTTTCCCCCTTTAATTAAAGGGAAAACTCAGGATATTTACCTACAGGGCCAGGGAGTGAGCCCTGGCTATTACTGGGAAAGGTGCTGGCTAAAGCAGGGCTTCTGTCCTTCAAGGCTGAACTCACGATGTTCTGCGCACCTGCTGAGGAATCTTCCAAAGGCTTCTTGAGAATAGCCGGTCCCTTGATATCTATTGGAGCTGCTTTTTCCTTTAGCTCTGGAAACCTGGTAGAATGAGGTGTGATGTGAGTAGGAAAAAAGGGATATATGTTCCCCCATCTTCTCCCATTATCCTTATTTTCTCTCTCTAGTCTCTGTTTCTTCTCTCTCTCTCTTTCTGTGTGTGTGTGTGTGTGTTTCTCTGTCTGCCTCTCTTTCTATGTCTCTTTCTCTCTGCCTGTATTTCTTTCTTTTATTTGTCTCCCTTCTTCCCTTCCTCCCTCCCACTCTTGTTCTTTCTCTCCATTTCTCCTGTCTGTCTCTCTGTCTCTCTCGCTGCATTCTCTCTCTCTCTCTCTCTCTCTCTCTCTCTCTCTCTGTGTGTGTGTGTGTGTGTGTGTGTGTGTGTGTCTGTTTCTTTCTCTCTTTATCTCTGCCTCTGTCTCTCTCTGTTTCTCTTCTCTCTGTCTCTCTGTCTGTGTCTGTCTCTCTCCTTCCCTTCCTCCCTCCCTTCAACTATTATGTATATGTAATACACACACACACACACACACATTTTTAGCCCATTTTGTGCATACTACAACTCTGGGAGCTAAGTGCTATTATTATACCAATTTTTCAGAAAGAAACTGAGGTTAAAAGTTAAATTACTTTCCCAGGTTACACAGTTAAGAAGGTTCTGAGTCTTCCTGATTCCAAGTCTCTACATTCCAACTGCTTTGCCACCTAGATGACAAGTTGACTCCCCACCACTATCAGGTTTGTTCTTTACCCAAAAAGAAAAGGACTTTGTTCTGCATCTTGGAGCTGCTTTTTCCCCCTTCTCCTCATTCTCCTTTTTTCCTCCATTCCTCACACACACACACACACACACACACACACACACACACACACACACACGCCTCCAGGCAGACCTCGATAAGCTCACCTATTGAGCCTTTCCTGCAGATTTCTATGTCAATGTGTTTTGAAAATAAAAAGCTATTTTTTTTTAATGCCAAACTGCCCCCAACAAAAACATATGCCCTATAGACCCAGGCTCCTTTATCTGTTCAGCTCAGACATGCACACACAAGTATATAAAATAAAGTGTAAATACACTAACTATATAAATAAATATATGTATACAGATAAACACAAGTACACAGAAGTATATATGGATAAACATACATGCACATAAGTCTATAGACAAGCACAGACAGGAGACAGGTTAGCTGTGTGTTAACCTCTGGGTTTGCAAAGAGTTGTGTGCACCTCACCCAGAGTAGGTACTGAATGACTTGTGTATGCTTGTATATTGTTCATATAAGATCACATGTTTTACATATTGGATTACTTGCCCTTTAGGGGAAGGGGTGAGGGGAAGGAGTAAAAATTTGGAGCATAAGTTTTTGCAAGGGTCAATGATAAAAAATTATCCATGCATATGTTTTGAAAATAAAAAGTTTTAATAAAAAAATCAAGTGTTATACTGTGAAGCTACATATGTACATACCAATATGCATAACTATAACAAGTGTACATGCTAACTTTGCATAGATGATGAAATTACAGACCACATATAGATATGCAGAGACATACATCCATATACAAACACAGGTGCCCGCCCTATGCACCCATTACACAGGTAGACATGTCACTCACTCACTCATGCATAAGCGCTGACCTTCCTGCATACAAAGGTACATGTATGCCCTGGGTGGGGGGGCTCACTTTGTCGTGTGACACTTTGGAATTTCCACTCCTGGCCCTTAGGAGACACGGGACATGCCTCTGAGTTACTCACTTGTCTGCCGACACGGGCTTTAGTTTGGATCGCCAACGGGCAGGACCGTCTAGGGGGTCTTCACCAGAGCTGGAACCCTGACCTGGGAGCAAGGACACCAAATTACAACACTTGGACCCCCCCAGTCTCTCCTGTAGCTCTTGTATTCAGGATTTAGAGCCCACAGCAGCAGCTCTCCTCCACATCACAGAGGAGCAAAGTTGCCTTTCTGAGCCCATCTCCTTCTTTGCAAGCTGCAAGGCTGCACTAGCTGCTCTATAAGGTCCCTTGTGTTTCTAATATCCTGCGATTCTCTGAAGTGCGTCGCTTCCCCTAGTAAGGAAGATAATACCGATAGCTAACATTTATACAGAGCCTAATTATGCTGCAGACACTGTTCTTCACAATTATTATTTACTGATCCTCAACACAGCCCAGGACATGGTGCTATTCTGGTCCCCGTTTTACAGATAAGTCAAATGAGACACAGGATTAAGTGCCTTGCCCAGGGACACGGGGCTACAAAGTTTCTGGGCCCCATGTGAACTCCTTTCTTCCTGGCTCCAGGCCCAACAACCTGTCCACTGCACCAAATTCAAAGGTGCGTACAGGCAGAGGAGATAGATCTCACAGTAAGTCCTCAGCAGACCTAGCACAAGAACCCAGACTGCTACACGTTAGGCCAGAATTAGTCCAGCCGTCCCAGCAGCCATCTCAGCAGCTTCCATTGAGCTCAGGCTGCACCTGGGAGGAAACACTCCAGTTTGGAGGATGAGGGCCCATCCACACCTTCTGTCTGTTCCCATCTCCTCTTTCCACCCTCTTCTTCCTCATACCCCCTAGTTACCTGTTTCCCAGAATTCCCACTAGCAGTGCCCTCTCTGACTTAAACACTGGCCTATCTGATTTCTCAAACCCTCAGGGTCTTATTAACTAAACTAATAAATTAATATTCAAGTGTTAAGTGACCCATAAAGGCATCTCCCATGGGATATTTGGGGATAGCTCAGTGACCCACTCATCTGTGAGTTCAAATCTGGTCTCAGATAATTTACTAGCTGGGCAAGTCATAACTGCATTTGCCTTAGTTTCCTCATCTGTAAAATGAATTGGAGAAGGAAATAGCAAGTCACTCCAACTATCTTTGCCAAGAAAATCCCAGAGTGGGTCACAAAGAGTCAGACAGGACTGAGCAATAACATGGAATACTGCATTTTAATAGAGGCCTCTTGGAGAAGATTAAGAATAGGAAGCATTTACATGGGGTGTCCCAAAAACTTTAGTGCAGATCTAAGCTACTAAAGCTTTCAGCTGCACTAAAACTTTTGGGAGCCCCTGTATAACTCTTCAAGGTTTGCAAAATCCTTTAGATAGATAACTGGGAAGCCAATGGGAAAGATATTCAGAGGGAAAAGGGGTCCTTCAAAGAGTCCTTTAAATCATATCATGTAAGTGACTAGCTATACCTTATCCATTGTGGCCAAATCTGCCAATTTAACTCCCCACTAAAGTCATCTGTGGAAGGCAAGACAGAAGGTTTACAGAGCACACCACATTCATTGTACCCCTAGCTAGTTAAATACCATTCAGCGTATACCTCAGTTAGTCAATCAATTAACATTTATTAAGTGCCTACTATGTATCAGGGGCCATGCAAAATATAGAGGATTAAGAAAAAAAAAAAACCCAAAAGAAGTCCCTTCTCTCAACAGCTCACTAGCCTGTGCTAACTTAGTAAGTTAAAAAGTAAATAAATTATAGATATTGCTGACACTAGCATAATAATGTGGATATAGGGAATACTGGGAAGTAGTCTAACATTACAGTATAATGAAAACATACTTTGTCAAGGAAATGAAGTTGGTATGAGTTGTTTTTGGTGAATCATCCATAATGACTCATCTCTATCTGGATGTGCTACCATTACTCCAATTCAGCAGATCTAAAATTAAAATCATCTCTTTTTGAGGCAGTGGATAGAGTGTAGGATTTAGAGCCAGGAAGATCTGAGTTCAAATCCTTTCTTGGGCTCTTACTAGTTGTGTGACCCTGGGAGTCAATTAACCTTCTGCCTCAGTTTCCTCATTTGTTAAATGAGAATAATAATAGTGCCTACCTCCTAAGGTTATTTTGAGGACCAAATGAAATAATGTTTATAAAGCATTTTGCTGATCTTAAAGAACTATATAAATGCAAGCTTGTATAATAATAATAGTAATCATTATTATTATTAACTTTCGCCTTCCTATTTCCTAACTTCATTAACATTTAAGCTTATCCTCAAGCTAAGAGTAGACTTTTTATTCTTCATCATCCATCATGTCCAATCAACAGCCCAATCTTGTTGACAATTTCTTCAACATTGATTACACCAGTCAGTCCCTTTCCTCTCACCTCTTACTACTGCCATCATAGGTCAGGTCCTTGCGTTTTCTCTAATGGACAATAGCCATGGCCTCCTCACTGGTCTATCACCAGGCTATTCCCCTCTCCAATCCATCCTTTAGACTGAAAACTAAGTAATCCTCCTAATGCACAGATCATTAGATCATAAATTAAGAATTGGATGGGACTTGAGATGTCAATGAGTCCAACTTTCCCATCTGCAAGATGAGGTACATGAAGCCCAGAAAGGTTAATTACTTTGTCCAAATTCACACAAGTGATAAAGTAGCAAAGTCAGCCAAATTCAGTAGGGTTCTCACCACCTCGTGATTTGGTTCAGAGGGGCTTAAATGGCTTATTATCCACGTTAACATATCTAGTGTAAAAGATAGAAATAGATTTCCTGAATCCAAGTTCAACATTGTTTCCATTCTGTGGAAAATCTATCTTCTGTAATTGCACATGTTTAACACATATTGGATTATGGGCTGTCTAAGGGAAAGGGTGGGGGGAAGGGAGGGAGGGAGGAAAACTTTAGAACACGATGTTTTGCAAGGGTAAATGTTAAAATATATAATATACATATATTTTGAAAATTAAAAAACTAAAAAAGAGAAAGAAAGAAAATCTACCTTCTGGACTATGCGTCCCTCATGCATAGCACAGGATCTCTCACATCTCCACGCTTTTGCATTAGCCAAGTCCCCCTTTCTGTGGTGCAATCCCTCCTCACTTCTGCCTCAAAGAATCTTTCACTTCCTTCAAAATATACCTTTTATATGAAGCTTTCCCCGATTCCCTCAAACTCCACCACAGAAAACTCTTTCCCTAATTACTTTGTAGTTATTGTTCAGTCATTTCAATCAAGTCCAATTCTTTGTGATCCCATTTAGGGTTTTCTTGGTAGACACTGGAGATGATTTGCCATTTCCTTCTCTAGATATATATTTTTTAAATAGATGAATTAAGTACCCTGCCCAGAATCACACAGCTATAAGTGTCTGAGGCTGGATTTGAACTCAGGAAGATGAATCTTTGCACCGATTCTGCATATGATTCTACATGTACATGTTAGGCCCCCTGTTGACATAGTAGATCCTACAGAGTAGAGACTTTTCTTTGTCTTTATATTCCTAGCAACTAGAACATAGTAGGTAATTAATAAATGCCTATTGATTGACTGACCAATTGATTGATTAATCTTGGGCAAAGCCAGCTGCTATATTCTGTGGGCTTACCAAAAGTTTCCATGTATAGCTCACTGAAGGGGGGATCCAGGTGAGGCTTGTGGATGAGTCTGGATAGCCCCTGGGAATATTCCTGTTTGTGGGCCCACAGGCTTTGACTTTGCCCTTCTGTTAGCACAGGAGGGGGGGCGGGAATCACTGGGATAAAGGCAGTGTTTGTTCATGTGCCCCCCCTTCAGGGACATAGTTCATCTGCTCTCAGGGTACAATGAAAACCACATCCTGGAAGGATATTCTCTGAATCACCCCAGGGTCTTTGGGGACAGTTTGTACCAGAAGGAACGGGACCTGGTAATCAGAGATGGAGGGACCCTGCAGTAATATTTCAAAGCAGAAGAATAAATGGAGCCAAATGATATTGTGAAAGAAGAATCCTTCAGAACAACCTAATAAAAGAGGGAGGGGAGAGCAGACAGGGAACCTCACCATTTACCACTGAGGTGTCTGGCTTCTGTCTGGCGTTTATGAGCTCATTGCCAGGACGAGAAAAGGTGGGGCTCTTCTTTGTTCTTTGGGGTGATGCTGGTGCAGAAACCTTGCTCTGGGATGAGAGCTCTGTCACTCTGCCAGGCCGGGGAGATGCAGACTCCAGCTTTGTCTTAGGGGTCCCTCTCGGCCCCTCAGCTTTAGGATCTGGCGTCAGAGCGCAGGAAGGGGTCGGAGATGACCTGGTGGGAGTAACAAGACATGGAGGAAGTCATAGGAAAGGTCTCTGGGACCCTTTCCCCCTTTCATTTTCAATCAGCTCTTAAGGATCTATACTCATGGAAGGGAGCAGTGGATGGTAAAAATGCCCATCAAAGGTTTAGGTTGGTTATGGGGAGGAGTTTTGAGGAAGGAGGAGTGATTCTGCCGATTACTTATATTTGGGCTGAGGTGACTTATTCATTTGGTTCTGGACCCTTCAGCACATAACAGTTGATGGTTTCAGGCAGAAGCCCAGAAACAGGCTAGGGGGAAGCAGGGAGAAGCCAAGGTGGGGTTAAAAAAATATACCATGATAATCCACATATGGCAAATCCACATGCAAATAACCAAGAGCTGGCTCCAACTAGGAGTATGTTTATTGAGTGTCCACGTGGATGAATGAATGAACTTTTAAAGCTTTGTTTGAGTTACTATTTGTACTTAATAAAAATTGCATTTTTAGAAAAAAAAAAAGCACCATTATACACACAGATATACCACCTGATGACTGTTGGAAAGATGGGAGATGCCCTGGGGACACCATCCCTTGGGACTGTCTAAACAGTCCAAGTTTAGGGGGTAGGGAGGATAAGCTGGGAACCAAACATATCATAAGCTTCTCAAGGTTTTACAAGGGTCAGTGTTAAAAAATTACCCAGGCATATATTTTGTAAATAAAAAAACTTTAATAAAAAAATTTTTAAAAATAAGCTTCTCAGGCTGCATATTGGTCTATTGCTTCTTAATCTATTTCCTTTCTAAACATCAAATCTTCCTTTCTTACCTGGTAGACAAGAACATTACAGCCTTAAGGAGGAGAAATGCTACATGGGCACAAACTTTTTTTTTTCTTTCTTCCTTTTTCTTTTGTGATGGCAAAGAACAGAAAACTAAGGGGTATAAGAGAAAAAAGGCTAAAAAAAGTATGGTATGAAATGGAATGCTTTTGTGCTCTCAGGAGTGATGAAAGGATTTCAGAGAAACCTTGAAAAAATTTCTATGAACTGATGCACCAAGCAAGAAGGACTAAAACAATTTACACAACAACAACAAAATTATAAAATTGAACAACTTAAAGACTTAAAAATTCTGACCAAGCAAATACCAACCATAATTCCAATGATGAAAGATATTATGTACAGTCTGACAAAGATATGGTAGACTCAATATGGAAGATGAGACATGGCCAATGTGAGAATATGTTTTGCTTGACTATGTATATTTGTTATAAGAGTTTACTTTTTTTTTTCCTCAATAGAAGGAAAGGAAGGAGATAGAGAAAATAAATGCTTGTTAGTTGAAAAAAAGTTTTGATTTAATGAAAAAAATAAAAACACCTCTTGCTCCCTAAGGTTGATCCAACTTAGCAAGACTGAAACTCCAAACTGTGGGCCTTTCCAACCCCAGAGATATTGGCCCAAATCTTCCAGATTTTCTATCTATTACCATGGTAGTCAAACACCAGAGAGTGTTGGTACTATCTTTTTTCTTCTACAGGATCTTTCCAGTCTGTACAAATCCAATTCCACTCTAAAAATCACTTTGCATACTATCTCGTTCATTCAAGTCATAGGTATTCAGCTCCTGGCTTACATAAACACATAGTGTTCTTTCTATATATAATAGGAGAGAGAACGGATCCTTAATCTTTTTTTGTATTCATGGACCACTTCGGTAGTTTGATAAAAATCTATGGACCCTTTTCTCTGAATGTGCTTTAAATGCATAAAAAAAATACATAAACTTGCCCCCTCAAAATCAATCATATTGAAATAATTAAGAAAATATTAATTTATATGTTATCCACATCCAGAAAGAGAACTATGGAGACTGAATATGGATGGAAGCATATTATTTTCACCTTTTGTTGTTCTTTGCTTGTTTCTTTCTTTCTCATGGTTTTTTCCCTTTTGGTCTGATTTCTCTTGCACATGACAATTATGAAAATACGTTTAAAAGAATTGCATATATTTATTTAAGCTATATCAGATTGCTTGTTGTCTTAGGGAAGAAGGAAAGAGAAAATTCTGGAACACAAAGTCTTAGAAAAATGAATGTTGAAAATTATCTTTAGGTGTATATGGAAAAATAAAATACTGTTGAGGAAAAAAATATTAATTATCTAGAGCATCTAGCCATTCTCCAATTGATAAATGGTCAAAGGATATGAACAGACAATTTTCAGAAGAAATTGAAACTATTTCTAGTCACATGAAAAGGTGCTCCAAATCACTATTGATCAGAGAAATGCAAATTAAGACAACTCTGAGATACTACTACACATCTGTCAGATTGGCTAAAATGACAGGAAAAGATAAGGATGAATGTTGGAGGGGATGTGGGAAAACTGGGACACTGATACATTGTTGGTGGAGTTGTGAATGGATCCAACCATTCTGAAGAGCAATCTGGAACCATGCTCAAAAAGTTATCAAACTGTGCATATCCTTTGACCCAGCAGTGTTTCTATTGGGCTTATATCCCAAAGAGATCTTAAAGGAGGGAAAGGGACCCACATGTGCAAAATTGTTTGTGGCAGCCCTTTTTGTAGTGGCAAGAAACTGGAAACTGAATGGATGCTCATCAATTGGAGAGTGGCTGAATAAGTTGTGGTATATGAATGCTATGGAATATTATTGTTCTGTAAGAAACGACCAGCAGGATGATTTCAGAGAGGCCTGGAGAGACTTGCATGAACTGATGCTGAGTGAAATCAGCAGAACCAGGAGAACATTATACACAGCAACAAGACTATATACAATGATCAATTCTGATGGACATGGTTCTCTTCAACAATGATGTGATTCAAACCAGTTCCTATTGTTCAGTGATGAAGAAAGCCATATACATCCAGAGAGAGGCCTGAGGGAACTGAGTGTGAACCACAACACAGCATTTTAACACTTTCTGTGAATATTTCCATGCATTTTGTTTTCCTTCTTAGGTTGTTTTTTTTTTCTCCCTTTCTAGATCTGATTTTTCTTGTGCAGTAAGATAACTGTATACATATGTACACATATAGTGGATTTGTCATATAATTTATCATATTTAGCATGTATTAGATTACCTGTCATCTAGGGGTGGGGGTGGAGAGAAGGAGGGGAAAAGCTTGGAACAAAAAAAAAAAGTTTTGCAAATGTCAATGTAGAAAAATGACTCACATGTTCTGTAAATAAAAAGCTTTAAAAAATAAATAAATAATAAATAAATAATTATCCAGAGCACATGTGAGGAAAATTCCTCTTACCTCTTAGGACCTTGGGCAAGGGTGCCTTCCTGACCATTTGAGGCAAAACCTTGTCCCAGCATAAGGTTCTTCACAAGGAAGTTTCGAGCCTTGTCCTTTGTACTATCCTGTGTAGACTGAGCAGGAGCAGTTGTGACTCCCAAGGGTGTTTTCCCAGCTGCCTGGGAGGAAGTAAAAGTCAGGCCATACTCCTTGGGAGTGGGGGCTTTGCCAGCTGAGGACTCAGAAGACTGGAAGAACTTTTGCCGGGCTTGCTGGGTCTTGGATGCAGAGGAAGTCCAGCTATTGGGGCTTGAGTCTGCTTTGTGCTGGGAAGCAGCTGTGTTAGAGTTTGATTGGATTTGAGAAGCTGCACGAAAGTCTGGCTTGATCTGGGAAGTGATGCTTTGGGTCCCTGCTGGAGAGTCTGATTTGCTCAGAGGAGAAGTACGTTGGCTCTGAAAAGTTGCACTAAAATTTGATTTTCCCTGAGGAGAAGTGGAGTGATGATCTAGTTTGGTCAGGGAAGAGGTCGAAGGTGGGTCTGATTTTCTCAGAGCAGACGACCACCCCACGGGGGAGTTATTGGTAACAGCACTGGGCTTGCCTCCCACTGGAGAAGAGTTCTGGATAAATGGGTTGAGGAAAGAGTTTGACGGGGTATTTGTGCTGGAAGTTGACTTGTGGAGGGCCGGGCTGATGAGGCTGAAAGAGTTCACAGCACTATTGCCCACTGAAGATGGGCTCCCAGAGGACTGGACAAAACCCTTGGGAATGGAATTGCCAACAGGTTCTCTAACTGGCTGGCTGACTTTCTGCCCAGTGTTCATTGGTTTGTCTGGTTCCCGGGCTCTCCAGGATACACCAGGAGATGTAGTGTCCATTGGAACAGGATTGGTCCGGCTTGGAAACCCAGCTGCTGGCTGCTTTCGATCTGTGCTAGGGGACTTTGAGGACGGGATAGAAGCTTTGGTCTGGTGGTTTGTACAGACAAAGACACCAGGTTCCCCTGTGGACTTGTAGGTACCTGAGTGGAGTGTGTTGGAACACTGCTTGCATCTGGGGATGTAAGAAAGATCATTAGGGAGAAAATGTCCCCTTTAAAACCTAAGTTTGTGAGTTCCCATCTTGGAGCATCAACTCCAAGCAACCCATCAACATGTGTTCCATGACCACCTGCTCCTGGGCTAAGTTTGCTGAGGAAGATAAGAATATAAAAAAGACTGATTCCATGTGGTTGTGGCCATCTGCCTTGTATAGGGCAGTACCATCTAGAAGCTTTAAAAATTAGAATGACCAAAGCCAAGCCTGGTAACATTCTTGAAAAGATGTAAGATATATGAGGAAACTATCTTTGGAAATGAAAGCTATATCTTACTCTAACCCTATTCTTCCATGCCCCCCAACAACCCATAAGTCATGTTATTCCTCTGCTCAAGTTGAATGAAGTTCTCTCCTCAACATCAAAAATAGGCAGCCTTTTTTAACCTTTCCTCATTGGAAAAAAAAAAGATTAAAACTGAAACAATTTCTGAAGAATCAAAAGTTACACTGAATTTTCTGTAATACTTCAGGCTAATTCTGTATAAAGAGAAATTAAAGAGGTAATAAAGAGAGGATAGGAAAACAAATCCAACATTTTACAATAAAGTTTGTTCTTAATCCCTCCCCCCCCAAAAAAAAAGAACTTTTTGTGGCTCCCTATTCCCCACAGTCATATATTCAAACTTGTTTGTCTGGCCCTCAAGGCTTAATCTGTCACTATCCTATTTTCCCAGACTCATCTCATGTTTCTCTGTACTACATGCTCTAGGTCAACCTGTTTACTCTCTATCCCCTGAGTTTTCATTCCTCTATTCTTCCTTTGGCGTATATTTTCCCCGGTGTTTCACTTCCCTCTTGATCTGATGAATCCAATCCATCTTTGAAACCCAACTCAAAGTTGCTATCTCCATGAAGCCTTCTTACATAAGGAAAACTTTTTCCCTCTGACCTTATGTAACATTTTTCAAAATTTCAAATGCTGTCCAAGGTCTTCCACTGCATCCAGGACCAATTTCCAGTCATCCTAATCTATATCTGCTTCCTGGGCCCAATTGGCTCTGGAGGGGAAAGGGAGGTCCCTTACAAAGCCCTCCCTCACTTAAATCCAACTCATGTGCATGTCATGGAATCACCTCCCCAATGTCATGGTCCTCTTCCATAATGGATTAAACCAAAGCATAATATCCTGACCACATACTGTCAGTTATCTTGTTCTCCTACTCAACAGCAAGCTCCATAAGGATGTAAGTCCTTCAAGACTTTTCTGCCCAAAGTCATGGCTTAATAATGCTGGCGAATTGGAGAGAGGGCGTTGGCTTGTGCACATTCTAAATCTCACTCTGTCCATCCCAAAGGCTGCCCCACGTCCTGGTTTCACCACCCCAGACTTTCCACCCCCACAGCCTCTCCATATGGAGTGTGCATGGTACCAAGGAGTCTGTCCCAGACTAAATGGAGAGGAATTTTTCCAGTAACTTGCTTCTGACATTTACTACTATGTGATCTTGGGAAAATCCCTAAACTTTACTGAGCTTCAGTTTCCCCAAGTATAAAAGGAAGGGATTATACTAGATCCTTCCAGCCCCTGGTAATGATTTTATCTGCCAAACCAGAAGTCACACCCTCCTGCTTCTAATCCCCTTGAAGATTGATCCAGAAGCTACAAACCAAACCTGGAAATAAACTAGAAGAAAATTTCAATGATCCAGAACCTGATAGGCCAGAATCCTTCTGTCCTGTGATTGTATTCTATTTTTTTTTTTTTTTTTTTTGCTTTTTGCTGAGGCAATTAGGGTTAAGTGACTTGCCCAGGGTCACACAGCTAGGGAATGTTAAGTGTCTGAGGCCAGATTTGAACTCAGGTCCTCCTGACTTCAGAGCTGGTGCTCTATCCACTGCACCACCTAGCTGTCCTGATAGTATTCTATTTTTAAAAGAATCCTCTGGCAAGAAAACCCACCTACATAAAAGATTTAGTTTTTTGAAAAGCAATTGGGATCCAGTGATTTGCCTGGGGTCTGACACAGCTAGTAAGTGCCTGAGGACAGATATGAACTCAGGGCCTCACACTAGGGCCAGTGCTCTAGCCAGTGAACCACTTACCTGCCCCAATTTTTCTGTTTGTTTGTTTTTAAACTAAACATCATAGACATAGTTCTCTTCAACAATGAGATGTTTCAAACCAGTTCCAGTTGTTTAGTGATGAAGAAAGCCATACACCCAGGGAGAGGCCTGTGGGACCTTAACATAGCCTTTTCACACTTTCTGTTGATGTTTGCTTGCATTTTGTTTTCCTTCTTAGATTTTTTTCTTGTAGATCCGATTTTTCTTGTACAGCAAGATAACTATAAATATATATACACATATTCAATTTGTCAAGTATTTTAACATAATTAACATGTATTAGACTTCCTGTCATGGGGGGGAGGGAAAAATTTGTAACAGAAAGCTTTGCAAGGGTCAGTGATGAAAAATTACTCATGCATATGTTTTGCAAATAAAAAGCTTTCATAAATAAATAAATAAACTAAACATCATGTTCTATCAGAGCTGGAAAGGGATCTTAGAAACCATTTAATACAATGACTTCCACTTACAGACTGGAGAGTTTTTGCAAATCCATGCCTAAACAAACTTACTTCTTCCAGTAGCTTAAATCCTTTCTCTTGTCTCTGTCTCTGTCTGTGTCTCTGCCTTTCTGTTTCTGCCTGTTTCTGTTTGTGTCTCTCCCTATGTCTCTCTCCTTCCCTCCTTCTCTTTCTCTCCCTTTCTCTCTTTCTCTGCCTCTCTGTATCTCTCTATTTCTGTCTCTTTTCTCTCTCCCTCCTTTCTTTCCTCCCTCCCCCCACTCTGTCTCTTTGTCCCTCTCCTATCTCTGTGTATGTCTCTCCTTTCTTTCTGTCTCTCTCTTTGCCTTTTTGTCTCTGTCTCTCTGCCTCTCTGTATCTCTCTGTCTCTCTCCTCTCTCCCTCTCTTTCCCTCCCTCTCTCTTACACACACATCCATACACACACACACACACACACACACTTTTTAGCAATTGATGTTGTGATTAATCAAATGCAAATTCCTTTAAAATATTACTGAATCATAGTTTTTAATCATTTCATATAATCTTAATCAATAGACATTAGCTGCTTTCAAACAGGAGTTCCATTAAATTTTTAAGTTAATTTTTTTCCTAATTTTTATGCCAAATCTCTCTATTTAGAAGAGTGAGGAACTATTGATCTTATCAGACTCCTCCACAGATAGAAAAACTAAAGATAAAAGTGATTTTTCTCAAGACCACAGGGCCAGTTGCTGATAAAGTCAAGTCTGATTAAGTATTCTTTTACCTATACTGCACTATTTCCATGGGATGCTCTGGATTCAGTCTTAGTTGTTGTTACTGTTGTTAAGTCGAGAATGACTCTTCATGACCCTGTTTGGGATTTTCTTGGCAAAGATACTGAAGTAATTTGTCATTTCCTCACACAGTTCATTTTACAGATAGGGAAACTGAGGCAAGCAGAGTTAAGTAACTTGCCCAGGATCACACAGCTCATAATACCTGAGGCCAGATTTGAACTCATGAAGATGAATGTTTTCGACTCCAGGCAAAGCGATCTGTGCTCTATGGCATCCCTTAAGTTCAGTTTACCTTCAACCCAGTCTCCTAAGCCATCACCTTCTCCAATCCTCATTAAGGTTCACCAACATTCAGAATAAGGACTCTGAGACTTTGTCACATTTGTAAACATCCATTTATGCTCAATATCTAGCTAAGGCAGAAGCAGCTACTCACACATTTTAAAATCTTCAAAACAGCTTTTGGCTTTAGCCTTCAAAAATCCAGTTGATGAGAATCCCCATTCCCTTTGCATTCCAGATAAATCAAGGTCTGATTTTATTTGGATTAAGCCAAGAAGCCAAGGGAGCAGGAGCTGAGATTATAAACTCCTCTACTGGCCACTGTGATAGGTAGAAAAGCATTTAGACCTAGATAGAGCAGTGAATTTGAAGACAAGAAGCACTGAATTCAAATCCAGGCTCAGACAATTACTGGCTTTGTTACCCTAGGTAAGAAATATAAATTTCCTCAGCTTCTCTTTGCACATCTATAAAATGGGGATAAAAATAATACCTACCTCCCAGGCTGATTTTAAGATAAGTTAAGTAAGCTAATCTAAGTAAAGCACTTTGCATTGTAATACTTAAAGCAGCCCATAAATGTTAACCATCACTATCATGATTTGCATGATCTTTGGTTCTAAAATGTGGCAATTAGGCAGCTAATGGTGCAGTAGATAGAGCACTGGTGCTAGAGTCCAGAATTCCACTGTAGCCTCAGACAAACCCTGGATAAATCAATTTAATCCCAATCGTCTCACCAAAAATAAACAAATAAGTAAATACACAAATATTATTGAACAGTCCCTTCTAGTTTTCAATATATGAAACTACAGACCTACCTGAAACAATTCCTGTGATAGAGCTTCCCATCGACTAAATGCCTCTGTACCAGGTGCACATGTTTCTTGCATATAGCACAGATACTGCTCCTAGAGCTCCGAGGGCTTTCGCTGCCTGTGATGGAGACCCGGCCCTAAGGGAGATGGCAACAGAGCCCATCAGATCAGCCTCAAGAGCCAAGAATCCGGCAGACACCAAAATCCAAACTGTTTTCAGCCATAGGTATGATGCTCTCTGGGAGGGAAGGTTATTACTGGTAAGGGCAAAAAGCACCGGGCAAGAAACAGGAAACTAGATGATATACACCACTTCTCTGGGGCTGGATTCTTGGCTCATCCTTCTGTGGCCAGAAAAAGGCCATCTCCCCTTTCTGTGATGGCTCCTTCCCCACCAACCACATTATCAGCCTTAAGAACAGGTTTCAGTAATTTGCTCAGGTAAATTCAGCTCCTAATAGTCGTTGACCTTTGGGCTTGGCTCTCCACATCTAAGTGACTCTGGAAGTTCTAATAATGGAGCCTAGCTCAATTATACCTTTCTCAGTTATCTCTCCACCCATCAAAGCTTTCCTTTTCACTTAGAGGTTGGAGAATAATGAGAATTTGGCCTTGGTCGGGATTTATCAGCAATAAAAAATGACACACCCAGACTGATCCAGGGGGAGGAACCCCTTCCTACTCCTATATTCCTTCTTCATTAATGATCAAACTGAAACCTACAAACATTTCTTTCAACCCAGAGGGGATTAGCCCAAATTGTTCACTTCCACCCAGTCACCAATTACAGCAAAGGCTCTTAACCTGGGATCAGTGAACTTGGGTTTGTTTGTTTTTTTCAATTTTCATAACCATATTTCAATATAACTAGAGAGTAGGTTTATATCCTACTCATTTAACTTTACACATTTAAAAACATTATTCTGAGAAGGGGTTCATCCGGACTGCCAAAAGCAGTCCATGACATAAAAGGTTAAGAATCCCTGACCTGGAAAAAATAACCCCAGAAAGATCCATAGGCATAATTTGTTTAAAAAAAAAATCATAATAGCACTTCCCTCCCTGGGATTGTTGTTAGGATCAAATGACATCATAATTGTAAAGCACTTTTAGCACAGTCCCTGGAACACAGTAAGTGTTATATAAATGGTAGCTATTATTATTATTACTATTACAATATTATTATTGTTGTTGCTTTTGAATAGGAAATTTAGAGAAAGAAAGCTGCCATTGTAACTCTTTCCCAAATGTAATGAGAAGTAAACCTCTTCCCTCTCTGAAAACTCCACATATTGAAATGTCAGATTTTTGAGTCTTGAATCTTATCAGAGATATTTTAGAGAGAACTGGAAATAGAAATGAGTTGGATATTTAACTCATTTGGCCCTGATAGTGGAGGATATCCCTATGATCCTTGTAGTCTTTTACCTATTTAAAAAAAAATCAGGTTTATAACATCTAACCTTCCTGGTAATTAATCTATTTTTAGGGGGAAAAATCTATATTGTGCTTTGAGCTCCTTAAATAAAGGTTTCTGTGTAAAGGCGGGGTATTATAACTGTAGTATAATACCAGATTTGTGTAGGGTAATTTAGGTCATGAGAGGAAAGGATCTGAGATGCTCACAGGTATTGCCGGCAGGAATTCTGTTGCTGTGCTCTTCCCTTGGACCATGGGGTTTGTCCGGATTGGAGAGAGTGGCTGCACAGGGGCTGGGGAAGCAGGCTTGACAGGCTGTGAAATGGCTTTCTTCCCTACGGGTTCCTCAATCGAGTCTGCAGGAGGTCTCTTCACTCCAGCCATGCCCCCAACTAATACAAAAAACACAAAGAACAGATGAGGGCTAGCAGAATGAGCCACCAGTGGCCCCCCAAGCCACTATCACCACCAAGAGGTAATGGGGCTATAGCTCTGTTTCCCCGGTCTGCCTGAACTAGATTAAAATGTAATTGGGAAATGTTTAACAGAATAAATAATTATATAACACAGATAATGTTCACTTGTGGCTTCCTAAGTTAACACATGGCCTGTGGGGATCAGTTTCTTTTTATTTGACATCACTGCCTTAAAGGATAAGCTAGACAGGAGCTTCCCCAAAGAAGGGGTCCACTGCCCCCCAAATTTTTTCCATTTCTGAACTTGGCAAGATAGACCAAAACAAACATTGTTCTGATTCCCCTCATTCCTGCCATTCCCTGATCCAGCCACATGCTCATCCACACACTCCATCACATTAGATCCACATGCACAAATATCACAGGTAAGATTCTATTTTTTAAATTTTATTTTTATAAAGCTTTTTTATTTTAAAAACATATGTATAGTTTTTTATATTCATCCTTGCAAAATCTTGGGTTCCAAATTTTTTCTCCCACCCTTTCCCCCACCCCCTCCCCTAGATAGCAAGTAATCCAATATATGTTAAACATGTGCAGTTCTTCTATATATATTTCCACAATTATCTTGCTGCACAAGAAAAATCAGATCAAAAAGGAAAAAAATGAGAAAGAAAACAAAATGCAAGCAAACATCAATAAAAAAGTGAAAATACTATATTGTGATCCACATTCAGTTCCCATACTCCTCTCTCTGGGTGTAGATGGCTCTCTCCATCACAAGACCATTGGAACTAGCCTGAATTATCTCATTGTTGAAGAGAGCCATGTCCATCAGAATTGAACATTGTGTACATTGTGTACACCTGTATACAATGATCTCCTGGTTCTGCTCATTTCACTTAACATCAGTTCATGTAAGTCTCTCTAGACCTCTCTGAAATCATCCTGCTGGTCATTTCTTACAGAACAATAATATTCCATAACATTCATAGACCATAACTTATTCAGCCACTCTCCAATTGATGGGCATCCACTCAATTTACAATTACAAGATTTTTAGAGGCAGTGTGATGTGATTGAAAGAACACTGTGTTTGAAGTCATAGGTCTTACATTCAAATCCTGGCTCTGACCCTGATTAGCTACATCAGCAAGGACAAAACACTTTGTCTCTCTCTTGGCCTTATTTCTCTGTAAAATGAATAGTCTGAATTCAAATAGACTTGTGATGGAGAGAGCCATCTGCATCCAGAAAGATTATTATCTATAATTATTTTGTCTGACTCTTCACTTCTTCAGCTCATATTACAGATGAGAAAACTGAGGCAAACAGGTTAAGTGACTTGGTCACAGAGCTGTAAGTGTCTGAGGTCAGATTTGAACTTACAAAAATCCTGACTTCCAGCTCAACATTTTATCCACAGCTCTACCTAGCTGTCGTTATTATTAGTTGTAATAGTAATAGTACTTTAACATTTGCAAAATGTTATCTCATTTGATCTTCACAATAACCTTGAAAAGTAGGTGCCCCTTTTACAGATAAGAAAACTCAGAGTGAGAAAGATCAAATGACTTTTGCAGAGCCACACAACTAGTGTCTGAGGCAGGATCTGAACTCAAGGCTTCCTGACACCAGATTCAGCATTCTATTCACTATACTACTCATCCAATAGACTCACATGAGGTACAGGAGGCTTCACTGTTGTTCAAACAAAATACAGAGCACTCCTCCTAGGAGGGTGATCACACTGTGATTCTCTAGCCATACGTTTCCCTGCTCAATTTAATTTCCAGGAATAAAAATTTCCTGAGCACTTACCATATGTCCAGCACTGGTGTTAGGAACTAGGGACTAGGCAAGTGCCAAATGTCAGGGCTAGATAATAAATTCAGAGACAGAATAACCAAATTAAGGTAAAGACCTGTGTTCTTCTCCTCTGTTACTGATCACTGGACAAGTTACTTAACTTTCCTGACAGTAGAGTTTCCTCATCTGTAAAAATGTTACCACACCCATACCATAGGGTTTTTGAAGGGAAAACACTTGTAAAATTACAAATTGGTACATAAAAATGAGATATTTGGTGCTAGTCTAGTTCAAAACTTTTTAAGCTGTGGGTCATATCCCATATGTGAATGGGGGGGTCACAAAATTATGATTTATTATCAGTAAATGTTTGATTTTATATACCTATTTTATGTACCTATATACCCAGGATCATGTAACAACTTCTCTGGGGAGAGTCACAAGTGGAAAAAGTTTAAGAAACCCTGATCTAGTTCAGAGAAGGGAGAGTTTGCTGTAGAATGGAATGAACATAGAAGGCTTCTTGGAAGAAGAGATGGAACTTTTTAACTAGATCTAGAAGGACAGGTTCAATTTAAATAAGAAAAGGGAAGAGATTAAGGAGAAAAATAAGCTTGAGCTTAGGGGCAGCTAGAGTGGCACAAAAGATAGAGCACCAGACCGGGAGTTAGAAAGACCTGAGTTCAAAATCTAGTTGTGTGATCCTGTCATTTCACCCTGTTTGCCTCATTTCCTCCTCTGTAAAATGAGCTGGAGAAGGAAATGGCAAACCACTCTAGTACCTTTGCCAAGAACACTCCAAATGAAATTCAAGTAATAACAAGAAATGTGCTGAGCACAATGTTAAGTGCTTTACAAATGTCTAGCTTACTAATTGTCTCATATGCTGGTTAAAATGATTGTACTTGTATAACTTATATCAGATTGTTTGCTGTACTGGGGAAGGAAGAGGGAAGAGAGGAAGGGAGAAAAAATTTGGAACTCAAAATCTTATAAAAAATGAATGTTGAAAACTCTTTACATGTAATTGGAAAAATAAATATTATTGATCTCATATGATTGCCTGACATTAGCCTATTCCTGGATATTACTTGAAATACATACATACTAGCAGGTCTCCCTTCTTCTGTGGTAGAATTAGTCTGAAGTAGTTTGGGACTTCTCCAGTGTAACATGGCTGAGCAGATTTAGGAAATCCAGAATATTATTCTATCAAAGATCTACTGGATACATTAAGGGCCAAGCAGTGACATATTAATTTGTCATCAAATGGTGTGGATGAATAAATCCAGAGGAACACTCATAGAAAAGAGAAAAATGTGGGAGGAGAGAAAGGAGTGATGGGAAGAAAAGGGAGGAAGATGGGAAAAGAAGAGACCAAAGAACAAAACAGACATTCAGGAGTTTAAAAAACATTCAGAGCTATAAAGGAACTTAGAAGTTACCTAACCCAAGCCATTTTCTAGGGTCATCGAGGCAAAGCCACATAAATAGTAAGCACTAAACCCAGATGATATAGGAACAAGCACAATAGCTAGGACTTCATGGAAGGTCTTTGGACTCCCAAGCCAATGCCCTTTCCAATTCAGCATCTTACAAACAGATTCTTAGGGGATTGGGGAATTCCTATTGCACTGATGGAGCTCAGCCACCAACAAGAACTTACAGTGAATTGCACAAAGCCCTTGTAGTCTGGACCAAAGAATCAGACCATGACTGTTCTCCCTCCCCCAAACCCTGAAGGATCAGTCTCAAATCTTCTCAAGTAAGCTCTTGGTGGTCGAGCAAAGATCAGGCCCTAAGGAAGATCACATAAAGGATGATAGATTTAGAGTCTGAAGGGGCCTTAGGGGCCAGTGAGTTCCAACAGACTCCCAACACTTTACAGATAAGGATGCTGAAGACCAGCTAGTAAATGTCTAAGGTAGAAAATGTTCTCTGACTCCCAAGACCAGTGTCCTATCTAATGTACCACTGCTACAATTAAGAGGCCAGAGGATTTAGAGTTTGGATAATACAGAACTACAGAGGGCAAGCCTTTGGTCTACATCCTCACAACAGTGAAAACACACAGCGGGTCACAGAGGTCCCAAAGAGGGGATTTTTCTATTTAACTAAAATAAAGAAAAATAGATTTCCGCAGGGCTGGAAAATGGGGGGTAGAGGAAGGCAGAGGAGAAAATAGAACAAAAGAAAATGAAGGGAGGAGGGAACATAGAGGTTGGCACTATTCCCAGAGTCACTATGAGTTCTGAACGGGAATTTCTAAACTTCAGATTAGGAATGTGGCAAAGGAGGCGGGACAGGAGATGTTAATAAAAGGCTGAGCCCAGCAGAGTTGGAGAGGAAATCATGGGTGAGTGGAGCACAATACTGGATAAAATAGAAGCTTTGGGAAAGGTCATGCTACTTGGAGAGAGAGGGTCCTGAGGACTCCTCTCTGCCTTGTTCTGAGAGCATGGACCCCCTGCCAAGTACTCCTTACACACCATATTTAGAATAGCATCCCCCCACCCCATCCCTGTACAGACTAGATCTCCCTCTTAAAATGAAAAGGAGCTCTCAAGAAGTTCTTGAAGGACCTGTATCGGAAGTCTCAAAAGCAGACTTTCAGTGTCCCCAATATATTTCCATGCTATCATGGCACACTAATAATATTTATATAGCACTTTAAAATTTGCAAAATGAATATATATACATACATATGTATATATATACACACACACACACATATATATATATATATTTTTTTTTTCTGAGTTGATCTTCACAGCAGTCAAGTGAATTAGGTGCTATCATTTTACAGATAGGAAACTAAGACTAAGATAGGTTAAAGGACCTATAAGTGACATGGTCATACAGCTAATAAATGTTTGAGGCAGAACTCAAACTCCAATCTTCCTGACTCCGAAGTCCAGTACTCTCCTCACTTCCTCACTTAGATGCCTGAGTGCCTGTGATAGGGACACATGCACTCTTTTCAGTAAGAGAGAGGGAATGTAGGGTTATTGTGAGGATCAAATGAGGCAATAATTATAAAGCATTTGGCACAGTGCCTAGAATATAGAAAGCACTATAACTGTTAGCAGTTGTTATTGTTATAATTATTAGCTCATGAAACAGGCAGACAGGGATTGGGGGTCTTGTCCAGAGTCATGAAGTTGGTGGGTATCTGGGGAACAGATCTGAGCTTTGGTCCTCCAGAGTTCTATCTACTGCATCATCTAACTGCCATTGATGTTGTGAGCATCATTTTTTAATGAACTGCTTACAGAGAGAGACAAAGAGACCAGAGACGGACATACAGAGAAACAGACCAGAAACAGAGAGAGGGACAGAGTCAGAGACAAAGTCATAGAAAGAGACAGAGACAGACGGAGCCACAAACTCAGAGACAAATATAGAGACAGAGACAGAAAAGAAAGACAGAAACAAAGAGACAGAGACCAAAGAGAGACAGAGGTACAGGACAATGACAGAGAAGAGAGACAGAGACACAGACAGAGACAGGGAGACAAAAACAGAGAAAGAGACTGGGAGAGGGGCAAAGAACTGGACAATCCACTCATTGTTTAAATGGGATGATAAAAATAAAAATTTTTGTGTATTCTTGTTTCAAGTAGAGAAACATTCTCTTACTGGAGAATGAATTGGACTTCATCTGCTTGGCCCCTTCTGAAAGCAGAACTATGATGGATGTTGTAAGTTTCCCAATATTTGAAAAGCCCCATCAGCTGCCTCATAAAATAGAGAGTCCCTTATCCCTGGAAGTCCACATATAAAGACTTTCCTATAGATTGTGAGCTCCTTGAGGACAGGGCTTGTCTTTCCTTTTGCTCGTATTTTTATTTCTAGGGTATAATGGCTGGCATTTAGTAAGAGCTTAATAAATGTTTATTTCCTGCATGATCAGGAAAACTGGTTTCAATCAGAACTCAGACTCATATACCTACACTAGAGTTATTGAGGAGTAGCAACTAGATCTAATTGTCACCCAGTTAGAATTAACTGTGCTCGGATGGCACAGTGGAGAGAGTGCTGTGTCTGGAGTCAGGAAGACTAATCTTTCTGAGATACTAGCTGTGTGACTCTGGATAAGTCATTTAACACCATTTGTTTTCATTTTTTCATCTGTAAAATGAACTGGAGAAGGAAATGACAAGCCACTCCAGCATCTTTGCCAAGAAAACCAAAAAGAGGGTCACAAAGAGTTGAATATGACTGAAATGTCTGAACAGCAACAACTAACCCAGTATCTCTCTCAGAGATTGAGGAAAATATCATCTAACCTCAGTCCTGGACCCTGAGCTTCCCTTTTGCCATCTAGGCTGCTGGAGGTACCACCATGATCTTGTTCCTTCTTTCCACAGAGGTGGAAAGATCCAAAATCCCATCTACCCATGTCATCCCCAAAGCAAGTTTATATATACATATTAAAACAATCTCCTACCAAGTTCCTTGTTAAGTAAGTAACTTGTATACACAAAGCAGGTTAGGAAGCATGATTGAGGCGAGAGAGAGTTGATGAACTTATAAAAACTCAAACAACTTCCTCCCTAGGGTTTCTCTCAAAAAAATAAAAAGAGCAATTCTTCCCAAAGGCTATGAGAGTACTGAGGAAGAAGGGGAGAGAGGAGTGAGTACTTACTGGGTGACCGGCCATGAAAATAATTGTAATACTGGGAGACATAAGTCAGGATGCTCAATCGATCGGGCACCTTGAGAGCCACCATATCTTCTGCATCCAACAGAGCTGGTATCCCCAGCTGTTCTTCTGCCACTTGGAATGCCTATAACAGAGGGGAAAGGATAAAGGCAGAAGACACTTATTAGATGAGATAAGCAATTGTCCCTCAGGGCACTTCAGCAAAAGAATAGGAAATGCTGCCTTGTCTGAATCATTTTCTCTATTTACATTTGCTTCCAAGGCTTATAATCTTCTAGCACTAATGAACTATGATTCTATATCTGCTTTCCTCAATTGTCTCAGTCCACCATGATCTTTTTTTCCACAGCTGGACAGGACTTAGTGTTCATAACACATCACAGAAAAGCTGCACGGTATATGAGTTTCTATTGCCCATATTATCTGGGAATTCCCTAGATGAATGAAATCACAGATCCTGTCCCTATCCCTAATCTCCTAATACCTGTTGGTAAAAGGGACCCTTGAATGCAGGCAGGTAAATTGCTGAACAATTCCAAACATATGGGAAGGGGGACGAGGACCAGTCTTTATCCCAGGGACAATATGACCTGAGAGTTTTAGAAATTTTTGGTCTAACATTTGGATATCTGGACATGAAAGAAAGTGAAAGGGTAGAAATTGGAGAATAATCTCTCAAAAGGTCCCTTGATTTTTTTTTTTTTTTTTTGGCTCTTTCAGTGATTTTACAAACACAGATCAATGTCCCAACAGCACTTTTTTTTTTTGGCACTGGGCTAAAGACACATTCTTTTTCAACATGAATCCTTATATGGTCACTAATTGCCTGGAATAGCTTCTCTAAAAGAGGGAGATGCATGCTCCCAATAATCCCAAGAGAGCTTTCTTATTCACTAAGCAACCATGTCAAACAGTACCATGCAACAGAAAAGACCCAAACCCTCTTCTATTTCCACCCTTTCTCCTTCCCCAGGCCCACTCTACACTCCTCCCCCCACCCCTTTCTGGAGCTCCCTAGTACATTCAGAGAAAGAATTATGTTTTCATAACTGGAGTGATGGGAAAGAGACACAGATCAGAAGGCACTGGGGTGTGTAGGAAGGAAGGGGTAGGCAGGCTGGAGAGACACAGATGCCTTCATTCACCAGACTGACTATTCAGGCAACTTCAATCAAGTCAGCTCCAAAGGGAGTAACCTGTGGGTCAGATCCAGGATCAACCTCTCTTTCTTTGAAAGCAAGGACTGTCCTTCCTTTTGCTTGTATTTGTATCTCCATTGCTTAGCACTGCCTGGCATATAGTAAGTGCTAAATGGATATTTGTTACCTTCAAGATCAGAGAAGCAGGTTTCACTCTGAATCCAGACTCATATCCCTACACTAAAGTTGTCGAAGCTCTCTCTTCCCACCCACTCCCAGCACTGCTAGCCAGAGCCAGATACCCTCCAGTCTCTGGACTCCTTCCTGCAACTATCAAACCCTAGTATTCCAACTAAAACTGATCTGTCCAGTGGGAAAGAAAGGAAATTTCCAGACTTGAACCACAGGGCTGATGTTGCCTAGAATTCATGCTGGATTGAGATTGGAAAGGCAACCAGAGTCCCAAAAAAGGCCAAGGACATTATATAAAGAAGTAAAGGAAATAAAGATGAAGAAATTGAGCGTAGCTATGACATTCTCTCCTTCCATCCCAAAAATTATGACAAAACTCCAGATTCCTGAGGAACTAAGCTGTACCTGCAAGAGGTATTTATTAAAGGCAGGGCTTTATTTACCTTTCTCTTCTGCCTCCATTTTCCAGTCCTTGTCCACCTCCCCTCATTCCTTGTCCTCATTCCCTTATAATAACCCAACTTCTGCCCTTTGCTTCTTTCCCTATAATCTCTTCTCTTATATTCAGTCCTTTTCTCCACTGCTCCCCACATTCTCTATAAGGCTATTGGAAGTCTGAGATTCTCATGTTTACTTGCCTTTCTTATCCATATATACAGCGAAGAAGAAACAAGAGGAGAATATGTTAACCCCAAGTAAGAACACCACAGCAGGTGATGGGAAGGGAGATGGGGAAATACTTCTGAAAGAGAAAAGGAGTCTTTTGTAGCTCTCCATGAATACTATTAATTACAAGCATTCACATAAGACAGGGAGCAGTATAACATAGTAAAGAGAGCTGAGCTTGGGGTCTGAGATCCTGAGTTGAAATCCCAGTTCCCCATTTATTACCAGCATAATCTTGAATAAATCACTGAGTATTTCTAGTTCTATTTTCTTATCTACAAAATGATCTATCAATCTATAATCTATATCTACACATAGTCCTTTGATCATTTTTCTTTTTTTAATTTTTTAATTAACTTTTTTCAATAATATTTTATTTTTCCAAACACATGTAAAGGTAGTCAACATTTACCTCTGTAAAACTTTGTGTTCCAAATTTTTCTCCCTTCTTCCCCCACTGCTCCCTTCCCCAAGGTAGCAAATAATATGATATAGGTTAAACATGTGCACTTCTTTTTTTATTTTTTTTATTAAAGCTTTTTATTTGCATAACATATGTATAGGTAGTTCTTCAACACTGACCATTACAAAGCTTTCCATTACAAATTTCCCCCCCTATTCCCCTCCCCTCCCCTGGATGGCAGGAAGTCTACTACATGTTAATTATATTAAAATATTTGCATGTGCACTTCTTTTAAATATATTTACATATTTGTCATGTTATGCAAAAAAATCAGCTGATCATTTTCTACAGAGTCATTCTAGAAAGCATCATCGACCATTCTAGTAAGAGATTTACAGACTTGAGGGGAACTAGAACTATATTAAAAAAAAAAAAAGAAGAAGAGAAAAGGTGAAAAAGGAAAAAGGGAAAAGGAGGAAAGGAAGAAGTCAGTTAGCTTATACAGGTAAGGGAAGTCAGGAGGTGTTGCTAAGGAAAAAGAATGAACAATGTTCTTTGGCCTCTGAAAGGAATAAGGTTGAGGAATGGGATATTGGTCCATTCCCAGGCCTGTTCTAGTTATAGGTCAGCTCCGGCCAGATCTGCTCTAGAGAGGGAAGCAGCTGATTTTCATCAGAGCAGACACTGGCCCTCTCTGGAATCAGCCCACGCTCCCAGCAATGGGTGGTCTGAGCTTCTTCAGCAGCCTGGGCCAGGGGAGAGGCTGTTCCCAAGGGAGCCCATTCCTTTCTCCCACCTGCTTCCCCTGATTCAATTCCAACAGCACCTCAAGGGAACCCTCCCCACGCTTAGGAACTCTGGGGGAACTGGAAAGTCTGGCTGGTACCTCCACAGAGGGAAACAAGCTGAGAAGAATGAGGGGCAGAAGTCTATGACATAAAGCTGGGGTGAGAGTTTTTTTTCTTCTGAGAGCAGTAAAGATTGTTTTTTCAGACACTTTTAGGCAAGAGGTCTGACTCTGACCTCACTGATTAATGAGTGGTTCAGAAGTACCACTCAGCCTCAGTTTGCTTATCTGCAAAATGGCAACATACCCCATAGGATGGCAAAGCCCCTCAGAAGACTCCTTAAAAAAAGTGTTTTACAAAGCCAGTTGTGGCCAGTATATTGTAGGAACTGATTTACAGCTTCCTTAATGACATAAAGGACTAGTGGGGGAACTGGAAATGGAAGGGAAACCAAGAAAGGATCAGCAATCTAAGTAAGACTATAATCAGAATGAAAAGGATGTCTCAGGCTCCAAGATTCAGTCTGACCTCAACTTTGCAGAACTGAAAACCAAGAGATACCTATTCTCCTGCCACAATAACAGTTTGAGCAGATAGAGCCAGGTCACTGAAAGCAGGAGAGAGAACAGAAGAATAAACAGAGATGGAGAATATAGCACTTACCAGCTTGTTATTTTCATAAATATTTTCTTTTCTGAGCTTGCTAAAGTCTCTGAAAGAGAAAAACAGCATGAAGTAAACTTCCAACTAGCACGGTATGGCTTTCTCTAAGAATCATCAGCCTCCCCCTTCCATTCTGCTCATCACTCTACTGCAGACACTGCCCACCACCTCTCAAGGAAGGGAATCCTAAGAATGGGGGACAGCAAGGGCACTTGCTTGCCCAAGTGATGATTAGAGCACTGGAAAAAAAATACAATCATAGCAATCTTCGATATATTGCACTTGATGGTTTTATAAAGTATGTCTATATAGAATTGTATATGCTTATTATATATTGGATTACTTACTGTCTAGGGAAGGGGATGGGGAAAAGGAGGAAGAAAAATTTGGTACACAAAGTTTTGCAAGGGTGAATGTTACAAAATATTTATTTTTATTATATATATTATAATATATATTTACAGTATATATTATAAAATATATTTGCACATTTTTAAAATAAAAAGCTATTATTTAATAAAAAGAAAAATATAAAATGTTATATACATAATATAATAATAATATAGACAAAACTCCACTGATCCTCATCACATCCCCATGAGAAGCTAAATTTCAGAGAAGATGAAAAACCCATTCTAGGTTACTCAACTAGGAAGAAATGAAACAGGCCAGAACTTAGGGCTTCTAACTAGAAGGCTACCAGACTGCCTTCCAAATTGGTCATGCTTCCCCCATGTTCTCTCTTGAGCATAAACCCAGATCATCTCAGAGTAAGGAGCTCCAGAAGCAACATATTGAGCTAACAGCCCTCAGCAATAATGGCAGCAGCAACAAAACCCAGATAGATATGACTGTTCCAAGCTAAGCAAGCAGTCTGGACCCTGAGAAGCTCACAAGGCTTACACTCACAAAAGCAACTCATCGAAGAGTTCTTAAGCCATTCAACATAGCAGTAGGGTGGTGAAGACCCTTAGGGATCCTCTAGGCTAAGGGTCCATAGAACTTCCAGTATGCTGCTGGGACCAAATTAAAATGGAATTAGGAAATGCTTAGCAAAATAAATAATACAATACAACCTAGGTAACATTCACTTTTGGTTTCCTAACAATATGTGGCAGGGATCTTTTTCTACTTCGGTATGACAGCCAAAATTCTTTTATTTTTCATTTCATTCCTGACCTAGAGTCACGAAGTCCTGAGCTCAAATGCTGCTTCTGACATTACCTATGTGAAGCTAGACAAGTCACTTAACCTCAGTTTCCTCATCTGTAAAATGGGGGTAATAAGAATAGCATCTATTTCATGGGGATATTGTGAGAATCAAATGAAATAACACTTAGCAAAGCTTAAAGCACTATGTAAATGCTTTTGTTATTGCTGTTCAGTCATGTCCAGCTCTGTGACCCCATTTGGGATTTTTCTTGGAAGAAATAATGAACTGTCTTGCATTTCCTACGCCAGTTCATTTGACAGATGGGGAAACTGAGACAAACAAGGAGAAGTGAAATATTTGAGGCCTGATTTAAATTCAGAAAGATGAGTCTTCCTAATTCCAAGGCCAGTGACCTATCCACTGCACCACCTAACTATCCTGATCACAATACAGTCCCTCCCTTATGACTTGTTCACACTCCTTCCACAAAAAAACTAATATACAAAGATAAACAAGATATAGTCATTATATACATTGTATATATACATATATTATATCATTATATATTGATATATAATATCATATGCAAATTATATTAATAAATAATAAACAATATCGGGGGTTATTTATTCTGTGTATTTTTTGTTTATTGTACATTGTATATGTTATATATGTATATATTGTTTATTGTGCATATGTATATACATACCTATATGCATATATATATATATATATATATATATATATATATATATATATATATATGTTCAGTCATTTCAGTCATGTCCAATTCTTCATGACCTCAATTGGGGTTTTCTTGGCAAAAATACTGGAGTGGTTTGCCATTTCTCTCTCTAGCTTATTTTACAGATGGGGAAACAGAGGCAAAAAGTAACTTGGCCAAACTCATGTAACCTGCAAGTATCGGAGGTTGGATTTGAACTCAGGATGATGATTCCAGGTTAAGTGCTCTAACCACTGTACCACCCAGCTGCCTCTATAAATTCTTGCTATTATTAACATTATTGTCATTACAGGAGAGAAAACCAAAGCTTGGAGAGGTTAAGTCTTCACACAAGGTCACAGGTAGTAAACTGCAGCATCATGATAAGACTATCTAAGAAACCCAGAATAACTTTACAATATTGGTCAAAAGGTGAAAGATTAATTCTGGTTCACTTGAGTTCCTCTACTGCAAACATCAGCATTCTGAGTTAGCTTGGAATGTGGACTGACTTTGAACTCAAGAAGACCTGGATTTAAATCTTGCTTCAAACCTTTACTAGCTGTATTTACCTCTTAGCTTCAGTGTTTGACTTGACAGCATCTAAGATCCTTTTCAGTTCTAAAACTATGACCCAATAATCTCTCACTTCCCTGTGGCCAATCAGCCAGAATGATACTGGCCTAGCCATGGAGTCCTAAATTCAAAGAGGTCAGAGGCATGCTGCTTGGCAACTGGATCCTGGAGATGGAAATTAGGGATCCTGAGTTCTGTTCCCTGTTATCCAGTTGGTCAGATAGATACTTAACTCTAGGTTTATCAACCAAAGACAGAAACCAGAATTTCTAAGGTCATTGAAAAGGGTTTATGATTGTTTTTTTTTCTTTTCAAAATGTTAATAACTTATTCTTTCATCATAACAAATAAAACTGGCAAATTTTTATTTTAGATGTGAACTTCCCTACAGAGCAATATTCTTTTTTTTTAATTTTTTATTTTATTTTTATTTTTTTGCTGAGGCAATTGAGGTTAAGTGACTTGCCCAGGGTCACAGAGCTAGGAAGTGTTAAGTGTCTGAGGCCAGATTTGAATTCAGGTCCTCCTGACTTCAGGGGTGGTGCTCTATCCACTCAGAGCAATATTCTTACAAAGGACATTGTATTATTTTTCATTATAGTATCAGTACAGCATAGAAATACTTCTAAGCTCCTTCTCTCTCCCCAGGACCAACAGTGAGGTTCTGTAAGTCTCAAGCCCGTCTACTCCAGATAAACTTCATTCCACATTTAACATCCTCCTAAGGACATTGATGGCTGCCTTGGCTGCCACCTGCCTTACCCTCCTAGGTGAGATGGATGGGCAGATAGCAAAATATTATGGGCTCAGGGCAGCTACATGGTGCAGTAGATAGAGCATCAGCCCTAAAGTCAGCAGGACTTGAACTGAAATTCAACCAAAGATACTTAATACTTCCTAGCTGTGTAGTCCTGGGCAAGTCACTTAATCCCCCCAAAAAATTTTTCCCCCACAGGGAAAAAAATTTTGTAAAAAAACAAACAAAAAAAAGCCTGTGGGATCTTTGAGAGTAGAAAATATTAAACAGGCATTGTGGTGCTAGCAACTTATAATAAAAGGGGATGATGAAGCTAGGATGAAGTCATATTTAAACTCAGGTCTCTCTCACTCCAAGCCCAGTGCTCTATCCATTGAGTCATATGAAAGTTGATTAATTAATTCAGAGAAGGGCCAGGTCAAGCAAGCAAAGAATGGTTTACATATAAAATAAAACTTTATTTTAAAATGCAAAAAAAAAAATTCTTAGTTCTCGGGCCATATAAAAACAGAACATCTTAGCCCTTACTTGAAGCTATTTTTCAAATATATTGTGCTATTGTAATTAATAAAACATAAATTCATTTAAACATGTTGCTGAAATTCCAATAGACTTGGGATGGAAAACACCAAGAGCTGCCAGGGAGAAAACTATAGAAACTGAATGTGGATCAAAGCATAGGACTTTCACTTTTTTTTTGTTTTTGTTTTTTTCTTTCTTGTGTCTTTTTTCCCTTTTGGTCTGATTTTTCTAATACAACAAGACAAATGTGGAAGTATGTTTAATAGGAGTACACATATTTAACCTATATCAGATTACTTGCTGTCTTGGGAAATGGGGGAGGGAACAAAATTTAGAACACAAAGTCTTACAAAAATGAATACTGAAATGAGATGATTCAGACAAGTTCCAATGATCTTGTGATGAAGAGAGCCATCTACACCCAGAGAGAGAACTATGGGAACTGAGTATGGATAACAGCATAACATTCTCACTCTTTTTGTTGTTGTTTGCTTGCATTTTATTTTCTTTCTCGTTTTTTTTTTCCTGTTTGATTTATCTTGTAAAGCAAGATAATTGTATAAATATATGTGCATATATTGAATTTAAAATATATTTTTATCATGTTTACCATACATTGGATTACTTGCCATCTAAGGGAGGGGGTAGGGAAAAGGAGAGAAAATTGGAACACAAGGTTTTGTAAGGGTTAATGTTGAATCCGTATGTTTTGAAAATAAAAAGCTTTAATTAAAAAAAGGAAAAAAATTAATGTTGAAAACTATCTCTACATGTATTTGGAAAAATGAAATACTATTGGAAAAAAAAACCTGTTGCTGAGTTTCTCACATGGTTTCTCACAATAAATAGCAATTATACGATTCTTGTCACATAGAGGTCCACAAATTTATTTATTTTTTTTATTTTAAAGGGGAAGAGAAGAGGAGGGTCAACATCCCCAAAAAAGACTAAATCAGCAAATGCCTGTCCTGACTTGGGAGCAGGGTTGGCCCATTCAGGCCTTCATTCCAATCCTCTCCTTTGGAGTAGGGCCACACCTCCAGTTGGGGTGTCAAAGCAAGGGAAAGTAACGCCCCAGAAATAAAACCCATAATACCCGGCATCTGGGTGCTCCATAAATACCCTCCTGAGGCATTACTTAAACAATACAAAATCTTCAAAAAGGCTGAACAGGAACTTGGATCTTAAATAAACATCTGATCATCACCACACCCACCTGGAGAAGCAATGACCCACAAATGGGTGCAGAACTCCACCCCTACTTCCTTGCAAGGTTCAGTCTCACCAAGAGCCCCCTGCCCTCTGCCTCTTCCAGGTGTTTCCTTTCCAAGGGTCTCCAGCTGTTTCTCCAACAATGAGAGTTGTCAAGATCACAACTGCCCACCAGAAAGGGGAAGAAAGCCAGGAATGACCTCAGAGGGCATTTAGTGATCTCGTTTCACAGACGAGGCAACTAAAACTGAAGTTTAATAATTTGCCCAAGGTCACACAAGTATCCAGTGTCAGAAGTAGGATTTGAACTCAGGTTCTCTGACTTCTGATGCAGTAAATAGAGCCCGAGGCCTGGAGTCAGGAGAACCTGAATTCAAATCCAGAATGAGACTAACTGTGATCCTTGTTTGCCCCCAATTTCCCCATCTCAAAAATGACCTGGAGAAGATGGTAAAAGTCCTAGGGATTTACATAAAATCAGACACAATTGTGAACTTTAGAGCTCCTACTTTTGCTTCTGTATTAGGATGCCTTCAATCTCAACTTCTCTTTCTCCCACAGGAATGACTGAATCTTGTTTGATGAAGTTCTTCCAGATTATCAGGTATTAATTGTGATATAGATAAATGACACAGTGGATAGAGCATCAACTTCGGAGTCAAAGGAGAACCTGAGTTCAATTTCAGCCTCAGACATTTCTAAGCTGTGTGAACCTGAGTAAGTCACTTACTCGTTTGCCCTCAGTTTCCTCATCTGTAAAATGAGCTGGAGAAGAAAATGGCAAATCACTCCAATGTCTCTGCCAAGAAAACCCCAAATGGGATCACAAAAAGTCAGATAGGACTGGAAAAACAACTGTAGAAAGAGCATTTGTTTAGCCTCTCTTGGTCTGTTTCCGGATATCTAAAATACAAATTTAGACAGAATAATCCAGTACTCTTTCCCACTCCAAATCTGCTGAACCCCACAATTTTAGACCACAGCATAGAATTCAACCTGAAAATGAGATAAAGATAAGTCACTGACTGGGGTTAGGTGTATGTGTGGAAGGATGAAAGGAGTTATCCATGGGAAGGACAGAGGGATGGGAGGAGTGAAGGCTTAAAGATTGGGAATAGAAAGGTAAAAGTACTTGGGGATAGGGGATAACTACTAAAGATAGGAATTAAATACTACCAAGAGTTAGAAACTGAGTACTAAGGATGAAGAAATGGATATTAAAGATAGTGGACTAAGGTTAAGAGAGCCTAGACACTAAGGGAAAAGAGTTAAAGTTCTAGGGATGAGAGGTCAAGTACTGAGGACCATCTTTATTTCTTGGTGAGATTTGAAAGGCACAGCCAGTAATATAATACTGTTTCATGTTACAACAGGTCAGCAGGGCTCTGCTTACACTAGGCACAACTGCATTGATTTAAAATTTAAAAACAAATTGTGAAGACAAAGTTTCTTCATTTTTTGATTAGTATAGCTGAGAAGAGACTGCTGACTTTTCAGCAAAGAGAAGCATCCTCAACCAGCCCAACTAACTGAACACACACTGGATAGAAGAGATACTCTTAGACTGCAATGCTGTTGGGTGTGTTCTTCCATGCTCTCCTGCCTTGTAGGATAAGGCCATCTGGGGAGGTGAGATCAGGAGCAGAGTGGAGGGAGAAAGCTGGGACAGAGTCTTCTTACATGTTCTTAATTTTTAAGCATTCTTAAATGTTGTTCTTAATTTTTTAAACATTTTTCCTAATTGCTGTTCTTAGTTCTTAAACATTCTTGAATATTCTTTTATTAAATACATATTTTATTTTTCCCCAATTGTTATTCTCTATTCTTAAAAAACATTGTTTTTTTTTGTTTTGTTTTGTTTTTGCTTTTTGCTGAAGCAATTGGGGTTAAGTGACTTGCCCAAGGTCACACAGCTAGGTAATGTTAAGTGTCTGAGATTTGAACTCAGGTTCTCCTGACTCTAGGGCTGGTGCTCTATCCACTGCGCCACTTAGTGGCCCCTTAAACAACATTTTTAAATGTTCTTAATTCTTTTTTAAAAAAATATTTTCCCCAATTGTTATTCTCAATACTTAAACAACATTCTTAAATACTGTTAATTTTTTAATATGTATCTTATCTTTCCCTCAACTGTTTTTCTTAATTCTTAAACATTCTTATTTAATTCATTTTTAATACATATTTTATTTTCTCCAATTGTTCTTAATTCTTAAATGTTGGGGCAGCTAGATAGTACAATGGTGAGGGCCCTGAAGTCAGGAGGACCTGAGTTCAAATCTGACCTTAGACACTTAATACTTCCTAGCTGTATGACCCTGGGCAAGTCACTTAACCCCAATTGCCTCAGCCAAAAAAAAAAATTCTTAAATGTTGTTCTTAATTCTTTTTTAAAATATTTTCCCAAGTTGTTCTTAATTCTTAAATAACATTTTTAAAGGTTGTTCTTACTTTTTTAATATATTTTTCCAAATTGTTCTTAATTCTCAAATATTCACTCTTTTTTAATACTTATTTTATTTTCCCCAACTGTTGTTCTTATATCTTAAACAATATTCTCAAATATTGTTCTTAATTCTTTTTTAAAAATATTTTTCCAACTGGGACACTGATACATTGTTGGTGGAACTGTGAACGGATCCAACCATTCTGGAGAGCAATTTGGAACCATGCTCAAAAAGTTATCAAACTGTGTATATCCTTTGACCCAGCAGTATTTCTATTGGGCTTATATCCCAAAGAGATCTTAAAGGAGGGAAAGGGCCCCACATGTGC
>JAJPUD010000142.1:410775-423909 GCA_023553655.1 Myrmecobius fasciatus
TGTGTGTGTGTGTGTGTGTGTGTGTGTGTGTGTGTGTGTGTGTGTGTAGAGTTGCAAAGTCCTTAGCTAAGGTGGAAGGTGAGTAGGGTAAGGGAAGACAGAGATGGCAGAGACTTGAGAAGCAAAGAAAAAGTTTAGAATAGTTTCTAGGGAAAATAAGTCACTTTCAAAGATATACAAAAAGGGAAACGGACCACTAGCAGGAATACAGCTTTCTTTTTCATTGGAGGTTTTCAGGCAGAGAGCTGAATGACCAGCAGATAGATGGATGGACAGACAGACAGATAGATGGACAGATGGACATACAGATAAATAAATTAATAGTAAGACAGACAGATGGATAGATAGACAGACAAATAGGCAGACAGATAGATGGATGAATGGTCAGAAACAGAGAGAAAGAGAAAAAGAGAGAGAGAGAAAGGGAGGGAAGGAGGGAGGGAGGAGAAGAGGTAAAAGCTGGACCACAGAGGTCTCCATCAATTCCACATTTCTTGATCATGTGATTCCCATCACATCCTTTGCCTTTGCAAACAGGCAATGCATTTGCTTCCCCTCTCTGGGCCTGAGTCTTCTCATCTGCAAAATGAGAGGCTTGGAAGCTATTTCAGGTCCCTTGCAGTTCTTAAATATTGGGATACTATGACTGAGTAGGTCTAATTAGTACCGTCTGTCCTTTTGTAGCTGCTCTCCAGCTCTCAAATCATTGCTCTTCTGAACCATTTCTAATCCCACTATCCAAAGGGATCCTTACTCTGAGGTCTATGAACTTCTTAAAAATATTCAATAACCCTATTTCAATATAATTAGCTTCCTTTGTAATCCTACATATTTTATTTTGTGCACTTAAAAGCATTATTCTGAGAATGGTTATAGGCTTTCCCAAACTGCCAAAAGGAGCTCAGAAAAGGTTAAGAACTCTGTACACTCCTGAACTCTAAAAGCATTCCAGGTGCAAATACACAGTTGTTTCATATAAGGGGATAAGAATACTTTCTATTTTGCTTCCAAATAAAACTCATTCATTCATCAAGCATTCTCCCTCATTCATTCATTCAGCAACAAATTACAGAGCACCTATTGTGCACTCAGCACCCTGTTAGGCAAATGCTTGGCAAGGAGAGCTTAAGCAACTTCGATTCCCACCAGCATGGTGAGCAGGCACCCCTTCTCTGCCTGCAAAGTTGCTATTGCTCTAAGTGTAGCCCCTTATGGCCACGCACAAACATCTGTTGAGAAATGAGAGCCAGCAGCTGCTCACAGATCCAGTCCCAACCACCTCTCACTAACCAGCCCTGGGGCTCCTGGGGATTTTATACCCACTTCCAAATTCCTGGAGTGCTGACCTCACGCTGCTTTATGGCTTGGAACAAAATCCAACCACTAAGGGGGCAGAAGGTTGGGGGGGAGCAAGTGGAGGGGGAGGGTATTACCAGGGGAAGGAAAAGTGCTTCATCAAAACCTTCCCATCTTGGCTTCCCTACCACATCTGGAGTTAATCCCACAGAGAGAAAGAGAGCAAGCAGCCCCTCTGCTCACACACCATAGTAGATGGTTGCAAGACAGAGAAAAAGAGAAATACAAATAAAAAAAGGCAAAGGGAGACAGAAACATAGAAAGAGAGGTGTAAAGAAACTGATGCACAAAATTAAGCACAAAGAGACCAAAGTAGAACTTACATCCATTCAACGAACAACGTGCAAACTGCTAGGTGCTAGAATGGAAATAAAATTAGGCAGAAACACAAAGAAGGGGAGACAGAGACCAAGAAACGTGTGAGAGACAAAGGGAGACAGAAAGGGTTATATCTAGGGAAGAGTTGTTCCAATCATTGACGCCACGTCTACAGAGGAAAAAAAACTTCAGCCTTCTCCCTCCAGGGAGTAAACTATGGAGATGTATCCATCCTCTTCTGAACTTCCTCAGCCACCCAGAAAACTCTGGCATAATGAGGAGAGCAGGACTTCCTAGCAGGGCTGCTGGATCTGGTTCCCCTGATCCTGAAAGGGTCAGTGAAAGTGGAGTGTGGTGGAAGAAGAAGGGCAGAACTGCCCAGTATTGGGACCACATCTGTACAAAACTGTCCTAGACTGCTGGAACAAACTTCTCCTATTTCCCAATAGTTCCCTCACCATAGCCCGAGGCAGGGGAAAACCCAAGCACATCCAGACTTTTTTCTTTTGTGGTGAAAAAAGCTGGGAAATTGTCTAGGCTTTCTCTTCTCCCAAGGGAGAGAGAGTTCAAGTTCTCTCCCTAAGGCACATCTTCACATTAGGGTCTTGACACACCAGTTGCCCAATACTAAGTGATAACAGGGAAAAAATTCCATTCCTTTCCATGTGCTTTCTGGAAAAAAAAAACAACAGGAAGGAGAAAAGGTCATTGGAGCTGAGTACCCCCTAGCCTCCAGAATAGAAGGCTACTTGTCCATTCAGCCGTTGGAAGATGGGCTCCAGGCTTTCTGATAAATGTCTAGTGTCTTCGTGTGGGAACTGAGGTCAGCCACAGCCCCCTCCTTCCCTTCCCTTCCCCACCCTCTCCAGAACCATTGCTTCCACTGATTCTTGATGTCTATGCAAACAGAGAAATCGTTTTCCATCAGGAGACAAGACTAAGTAGAAGGCAGGCTGGATACAGAGAAAATCTGGTGGCTGCCATCCTGGGCCTCTCTGCCCTTTCCCCATCTTCAGTTCCTCTCTTCCTAACCTCTATAGACTCCAAAAGAGGCAAGAGCAGAATTCTGGTTTCCTTGGGCTGGAATGTTTCACCAAACATCATCTAATCTGTCCTGTCTTTGGACAGAGACAGAGACAACTCAGCAACACACTTACCCCTTCTCTTCCTTCCAGGCTCAGCTAAGAGGCTTCCATGAAGTCTTTCCTGATTCCTTCTCTTCTCCCTACCAGATTAAAATCATCTCTCTTGTGTCAAATTTTCCTAAAATACTTGGTTTAATCTCTCCTTTTGAGAGATCATGAATGCATAAAAACGTTGTCTACAGTCATAATTCAGGAAATACTTTCTTACATCTCACCTAAGCCCCTTAAAGCCGTTTTCTCCTCCAAGTCCCCTTCACTACTATCTTGCCTGCAGTAAAAGTTCCATTTGTGTGTTTGCACATGACTTATTGAGTCCCTTCCTTCTAGCTGTTTAATCTTCCTTTCTCTAGGCTATAGAAACTCAGTTCTTCCCAAGGAAGGAGAGCTAGAGGCATGGAGAAAATGCAGAACCCTTGCCTGAAACACTTGAAATCTTTAATTGGCAATTCCAGGGGAGCAGAAGAGTATCTCCAAACATGTGAGGAGCCAAAGTTCCTTTTAAGTGGTTTTAGCACCTTTGGGGCCAGAAGGAAAAGCAGTGGGGAGACTCACCCAATGAGGGTGTGACCATTTTGTTCCAGGGCTCTGCTCACCTGGACTGGCTTGGGAGACTGTCGTCACCATGTAAGCTGCACACGTGGGCTGCAGGCTTCCAATCCAGCCAGCTGGCAAGCCCTCAGGCAGGGCCCATTCTGGAGGATCTTACTCAGCGTTTTGGAGCTCAGATACTCCTATACCTTCAATCTCTGAGTAAAACAGTAGGCAGAAGGGAGAGCTGAAGAAAAATGAGCTGGACCATCAAGAGTATGTTGGCATAGGTCTGGTGTCAGGGTGGAATCTTCACTGCCTGATCCTTCCACTTCCCCTCAAAAAAAAATCCCCCACCCTCCCCCTACTCAGAAAGCAGCAATCCAATTTTGTCCTGACTCCAGGTTACTCCATTAAAAAGGACATCTCTCTAATCACCTCCAGCCTCTTCCCTTCCTTTCTCCCATGCATTCAATCTTCAAACAGCTGCCAAAATCATCTTAATGCTCATGTCTCATGTCAACATTCCCCTACTCAAAAAAGCTTCTAGTGCTAATAATGTAAAATGCAAGTTCCTAAGCCAGGCAGATCTTCCAAACTAGAAAATAGCTTCCTGCTCTCATACCTCATCTTTCCTATCTCCATGCATTTTCAAAAGCAGTCCCCCATGCTTAAAACATACTTCCTCCATAGGTATGGAGGGACCATACCCTCCTGCTGAAATCCTTCTCTTCTTTCCAAGTTCAGCTAAGAAGTTTCCATAAAGTCTTTCCTGATTTCCTTTCCTCTCTTGCTCAGATACAAATTATCTCTGTCAAATGTTCCTAAAATACTTTGTTTAAATACTTTCCTTTTGAGAGATCATGAATGCATAAAAGCACTAAGCACTTAACTGTGTATTGTGCTAAGTTCCAGCTTTCCAACATATAGAGACCACACTCTCCCTTTTATCATACTTCCTTATGTGTTTGGGATATCTTTTATTTATTTACACAGTGCTATAAGGCTTACAGTTTTTTTTGGAGGGAACTAGTGCAAGTATTATGGTCCCCCTTTTATAAATAAGGAAGTATTGGAGCCAGGATTCCAACCAAGATCTCTTTTGACTTGAAACAGTCCTTTTCACCACACCTTAAGGGCAGAGATCGTGTTGGTTTTTTCCCATCTTGGTTTCCCCAGCAGGTAGCATCATAGTGATTTTATGCAGTAAGTGCTTCATAAATGTTTATTGAATTTGGAGCCATTTCAAGGGAATTATCCATGAGGAAAGGTTAGAGGAACAAGAATTATTCCATGGGATGGAGGATGACTGGATATCAGTCTTCAAGAATACACTGAGTTACTATTCAGAGATAGTCTCCATTTCCACTCAGAGCAGACCAAGAGGGAATTCTAAGGAAGGTTTCAGAGCTTTAACAAAAGGAAGGGCTTCCTGATGGTGAGGTTTTTTAGAACTAAAACAGGATATCTCCTATCCGTCTCCCAGGGGCCTTTAAAAGTAAAAAAGATTATCAGCGTCCCCAGATGGTTCCAATGTGACTTAGTTTGGATACAAGGCAACAGACTCAAAAACTCAACTCTCTCTACCTTTAGATCATCAGTCTTTGTATCTTTTCTTTTTTGTGAATCCTCCTGGGCAAAATCTGGAAGGCCAAGCTAGCTTCCTTTTGTATTCCATACATTTATAGACTGCCTCTCCTCTGTAAGGTAAGCCTAAACTTATGATGTATAATATATACTATGAAAAAATCTAATTTAAGGAATAAAGGTAATGCTAATTTGTTGCTGAAGAAAATATATGTATATATACTATGATATATATTATTATATTCTGAATCGATATATTTTAAATAATATTACTATGACCTGCTGTATTAATATTATATTATTATTTTTTTTTTTTGCAGAGGCAATTGGGGTTAAGTGACTTGCCCAGGGTCACACAGCCAGAACGTATTAAGTGTCCCAGGCCAGATTTGAACTCAGGTCCTCCTGACTTCAGGGATGATGCTCTATCCACTACACCAATACTATATATTATTAATATATTATTATACTATGCAGTTATAACCACATTGAAGGTTAGGAGAATGCCTGAGTCTTACATTCCCTGAGGTCCTGGTTGGGATTATCATGGCCAAAGTTTCTGGTTAACTAATGGCTGAACAGGAGGGCCTTGATGCTATCATGACTAGAGGAACAGATAGTACCTCTGGGAGGCACCCAGGTGGCTGGATGAAGAAAGAAGATGACATCAGCTAATGCTAAATAAAAACCTAACAGTCATAGATTAGCCAACAGCTGAAAAAGTCCTAACTATAATCATCATCTCTACAAGTTAACAAAGCCTGACCTGAACACTCCTACACAATACACACCCCTCAGGCTGCTCTTTCATTGTTTTTAAATTATGTCACCTAAATAGAAATATCGGGGAAGGACGAAAAGGAGACAAAGTTTTTATTTGCTTCAGACACTGGCATCCGTTGAGGATGTCCTGGATAATCTCCCACCTCTCTGCCCTGCCAAGCTTTATGATCCTCCAAGGAGCCTTTTAAAAAAAAAAACCCTACTGATTGAGGGTCACTTGTAGGCCTTCATCAGTGTTTCCTCCCTCATTGGACCTAGAAAGGGGACTCCCCATTCAAGGAAGGACTCCAAGTCACTCAGCTGGCAACTTACCCCAGCAATCAGGAAAGGACAGACAGCTTGTGACTGAATAAGAAAGACCAAGGGACCATCGAGGGCCAGGTTCCAAGGATCTGAGAAATCTCAATAATTTAGTAGGTTTTGCTGGTACCTGAAAGAAGGTGGAGAGATGGAAACAGGGAAGCAGCAGGGAAGAGATGAGCACATGTGCTTCAGGAAAGACACTTGGTAATAGACACACATACACATAAAACCTCACAGATGCTCCAAACAGCAGCAGAAAAGGGAAGCTGGGCAGCACCCAAGAAACCCAGGAGAAAACAAAAAGATTCTGAACAAAAATGAACGCACACTATTACAAGCCAGACTGGGCCATTCCCTAATACTTTAAGAGAATTCTAATGGGATCAGGAAAATCATCAGGGAAAGGAAGGTGAGGGAAATTCCTGTCACCCACCAGGCAATCCTTAGTCTACTTATTTGGGCTCCCCCTGAAACCATAGCAACAGGGTGAGCAGCTAGACTTCTGGATTGTGGAGTTCTAGGTCACTGGCAAAGTGCTTTTTGTCCAGTTCTGTCCTCAGGAGACACATGGCTTTGCTTCCCTAGTCATGGGTCAAAGGATCATAGATTGAGAAATAAAAGAGAGCTGAGAAGTCATCTACTCTGACCTCCTAATTTTACTCAGAGAGAAAAGGCAAGTAAGCTGCCAGAATTCTCACAAGCAGAAAATGGCAGAGCTGAGATTTAAACTCAGTTTATATTTAACAAAATCAGTCCAAGAGGTGACAGGATACTCCTAATTTGGTCCCTTTTTATTACTCAAGCAAAAATATGACATTTCAACATTTTGATGGGTTACAGAAAGAGATGGAAAGGACCATACACAATGATAATAGCAAGGTGTCTGGGGAGTAGTAGGTGCTTAATAAATGTACACTGAATTGAACTGGCTTAATTTCAGAGGTTCAAACATTTTCATGCTGTCCAAAATAACACCATGTGCCTTTGGGACCAGATTAAAATGTAATTGGGAAATATTTAACAAAATAAATGAAACACAGATAATGCTACATTTTAAAACTAGGTCATTATGTCACCTGCAAGGATCATCTTGTACAAACTAGTGTTCCCTATTTCTATTTAAGCTTGACACCACTGGTCTTCATTTTACTAAGGAAGAAACTCAGGCACAAAGACAGTCAAGTGACTTGTTCAAGATGATACAGAGGATAAGCAGCAAACACAGGATGTGAATCCAGATTATCTGACTCTAAATTCAACCCTCCTGGCACTGTACCACACTTCTGGGAATATGTGTGTATTTGGAAGAATGGAATAAAATCTAAACACCCTGCTAAAAATTACCATTTGAAGGAAGCAGAGCCTAAAATAAACATTTTTTTAAGGTAAAAGCATTCCTCTACATATTTAACATGCATTTTAGAATAGAAATGACATCTCTGAGCCTTTCCAAATCTGTTGCAAGAAACTTCAAAATGCAGTATAGAAAAGAAAGCGCAAAATTTAAAAAAAAAAAACATTTATTAAATGGTTTCTTGTCTTCTTGGCAATAGCAGGGGCAGGAGCCAAAGAACAAGTCTCCATGTGACCAAACTGGTATGGGGTGGCAAGGACAGATTGACTAGTTACCATTCATTCCCAACTTTTGGGCTTCAGAGGCTCCAAATAATATAACTTTTCAATGCTATCCCACAAGTTTACTGGGGCAAGACCACCTCCCAGTGTATTCGTGAGCCCTACTTCATTCCCCATCTCCAAACACCAGAATTGGGAACATTTTAAACTACTCTTAGTTGGGCAGTTACACCTCGGAAGAATTGTTTTTAATCCAACCTCCTCCACTTTCAGCTAGGCCTTGGCTTCAGCTAGGGAAGGGTGGGGAGGCCTTGCTGGCTACTCTCAATAGCCCAGGAAACCCAGTGTTTAGCACTACCAGCAGGAATCTAGGCTCTTTCCAAACAAAGCCTTTGAAAACCACTGGCCAGTTCAGATCTTCCCTGAGGCACAATTCTAGCAGAGAGTAACTTGTTAAGAAGTTTTCCTTACTTCAAACCAAGGGAGGGAATGCTCAGAACTATTCCCTCTCCAGCCCCTTCCCCTTGTCACTGGAGGCAAAACAGGATTCTAGTGTAAGATTTGGGAGTTTCTCACTTCAACTCAGTATTCAGACCCCGCCTCCCCCCACTTACCCCCCTTCAAAAGCCTGACTGGCCAGCAATAAAGCACTGTCTCCAGAGCTCCTAAAGGAGAGCAGGCTCCGGGCTCCCAGCCAGTCTCTGATCTGACGGACCAGTGTCTCACACTTTCTGTAGAGTCCCATCCCCACCCAAACTGAGCCATTTCTGACCTGGCCCAACTAACTCCAGGGGAAAGAAGAACTTTTCCAACCATTGCAGCATCCATCCCACTGTCTCTAGCTCTGAGCAAATACAAAGTTTGGTCTCCACTAAAGAAATTTTCTAAAAGGGTGCTGATGTCCCACCTCATTCATCAGAGGGCAAAGAGAAGAAAGAACCATGTGAGTGACAACCAGAGATCAAATACGGTCAGATAATTCCAGAGAGCAGTGGGGATATATGTCCCCAAGGACAGATGCTTTCTGCAATTTTCCAGGAAAGGAGCAAGAGGAGCCCGAACTCTTTGCCTAATAGCCCAGCTTCTTGAACATAATATAAGTTTTATATAACCTTTTAAAGTTTTCAAAGCCATATATATATATGCAATTTCATTCATATACACAATATTATTGTCCCCCTTAAACTGAGGTTAAGAAAAGTTGAGTAATTGGCCCATATTCAGGTAATTACGGAGTCCTAGAGAAGGGGTTTGGTCCCAGGTGTTCTTGATTCCATTCCCACTGCTATCCTCTAACTCTCACTGCTTTTCCACAGAGGTCCGTCCTGTGGTCTTGTTTCCCCACCCCCATCCCTTTCTAGGTGGGAGGTCCCGAAACAAAGAGACTTGAGAAACAAGGACGTAGGAGTTTCATTCAAGGTGAAGCGGAGCCGGAGCCCCGGACAGTCAGGTTGTCGCCAACCCACACTTGTCTGGAGCTAACAGGAGCAGAGCTGTCCGTTCCTGGAAGGTGGTTGGCACCCACTACTCACATGAGGTCCGGTCTGTGACGGTGCAGGATGGCGCAGAAGGCCAAGCCGTCCCTGAAGGAGGTGGTCATGTTGGTGATGTTGACCTCGGGGTAGCCCTCACACTGCTGCCGGCACCACTGCTGTAGGGCCTTGATGGCCGCCATCCTGAGTCAGGAACGGGAACGGAGCGGGGACGCACCGAGTCTGGGGAAGTCCCTCTCAGGCACCCCGCTTCCTGGGCGCAGACCTGGGAAGCCAGAGCACCTCCAGGCAGGGCAGGGAATTCCAGGGAAATTCCGGCTCTAGTTCGCCGGAGCTTGAAGCTCAGCTCCAAGGCTTATCAGTTTCCAGCTCCTTAGTCCACGAAGTGACCCCGGGGGGGTCTCCCTGGAGGAGGGGGCAACGACCCCGGGGATCCAAGCAAGCTGGGCACAAGAAGGTCCCGATCCCCGACAGAAAAGCCAGGTTCCGTCTCCTTAGCGGCTACAATGGCCGGAGGCAGGGGGACCGACGCGTCCGGGAGCGTTGAAAGTCCCGGGCAGAGTCTCAGGCTCCCGCAGCCGCGAGGCTCCTCCCCTGCCCGCCTCTAGCTCCCAGAGGCCAGCCCCTTTGCTCAGGTCCACTGGCCCCGGGCGGCGTAGTGCCCGCGCCTGGGCCAGCTCACTCCTCTGGGCTCCCTCCCGGCCCCGGGCCGCCGGGGTGCCGCTTCCCCCGCCCGCCTGCCCGCAAGTCCCCGGTGCTCCCTTAGTCCCGCAGCCTCGCTCTTCCTTCCCAGCCTCTCAACTCCCCCAGACGCTGGGCCGAGCAGAGAGCCGGCGGCACAGCACCGGAGCGCACGCAGTCCTAGCTGCAGAAGAGACGGGGCAAACGAGGCCCGGCCACCGGTCACCACCAACTCACTGTCGGACAGCAGCTCTCTAGGTGTCCGGGAAGCTCTCCGCCAGATCTGTGGGAAAGCGGAGGCGGTGGAGGGAGGGGACTAGTGAGAGGGGCGGGGCCGGCCAGGGGAAGGTGTGGGGTGAAGGAGCCCCTTCCTAGACAGAAAAGTTGGGGTATGAGGCTGGGGACCGAGGCCTGGTGAGCGGTCCTAGGCAAGTCACTTTGTCACCATGGGCCTCAGTTTCCTCATCTGTAAAACAGAGTTGGACTAGAGCAATGATCATAACCCTTGTGTCCCTTCTCTTTTGGCAGACTGGTGAATCTCCCCAGAATAATGTTTATTAATAATTATATTATTTTAATATGCTAATGATAATTATTTAATGTATAAATTAAAATATATAGAATTGCAAAGGAAAACAACTTGTACTGAAATACAGTTATCAAAACTTTCAAAAAGTTGCACAGGCCCCAGGCCAAGAACTCCTGCTAACTAAAGGGATCTCTAGAGTCTAGCCCCACCCCCAACCCTACTTTAAAGTCGGAGACAGAGACCAAGAGAAAGAGATTGAGAGAGAGAGAGAAGGGACCTTCCCACAGCACTAGCGAATTTCTGGATTTTAGGTGAAGCTAAGGGGATTTATTTGTAGCAACCCAGCTTAATCATGTTTCCAGAACCGGTGTTTCTATCCTGTAGGGATCTTTTTGAGTCCTGACTCAGCTAAGTACAGTATTCAAAAACAGGCTAAAATCTCATCTATCCAGCTTCTGTGGAATGGGTTCCTCTTAGTGTTTGAGAGATTGAACTCAAAGACTTTCAACTCTAAGATTCTATGACTTTATACCGAGCTGACAAGAAGCCTTTAATTAATTTGGCTGCAAAGCCAAATTGTTAACTGAGGCTAACGCATTAATGTCCAGTATCCTGAAATACTTAGTTGTTTGATTTTTAAAGTCTCCAGCTCCTAAGGGACTTGCCCAGGATCACACCATTGGGCTGCCCCTTTAAAATGCTACAGGATTTTAAAAGACCAACCACAATAAAATATATACTATCCACATGAAATCCTAATTTGAGTCCCTTGCTTACCAAGCTACCAAAGTTAAGACTTGGTTTGGTAGGCAGGGACCAAGGGTCTCAAGTAAATAATAATAATAACTTCACATATATAGTACTTTCTAATTAGAAAGCATTTTCACATTCAGGACCTTATTTGATATTCACAAGGGCCTAACCCCTGTTAGGTAGATGGTATAAATATGATTATTATCATTTTCAGGTGAGGATACTGGGGCTTATAGAAGTAAAATAAATTAATTATCAAAAATTGAAAAACTAATAAGTGATTTGAAACTCAAGATCTCATTTTCATCACATAATTTCAGAGTTGGTGTGAACATCATGGATTTTCTACTTCAGGGGACCTTAATCAGGGGTCTGTGAGCCCTTTTCCCCTTTTAGCTATTTTAGTATAATTTTTGTAATACTATGTATTTTAGTTTATGCATTTGAAAACATTGGGGTTTTCTTGGCAAAGATACAGGAGTGGTTTGCCATTTCCTTCTCTAGCTTACTTTACAGATGAGAAAACTGAGGCAAATAGGCTTAAATGACTTGCCTAGGCTCACACAGCTAATACATGTCTGAGGCTCTATTTTAATCCAAGTCCTCCTGACTCTAGACCTAACCCTCTCTCTCTTGTGCTGCTCCAAGAGCTGCCCACAGAGATCCATGGGAGGAAAGGTTTCATGATCTTCATCAGATTCCCAAAGGAATCTCACACACACACACACACACACACACACACACACACACACACACATACACACAAACAAGATTTAGAACTCTTGCTGCAGTCCAACCTATAACTGAACAGAAATCTCTTTATAAGTGGACATCCTGCATGTGACTGAGAATTCCAGGACTAGGGAATTCACCACCTTCCAAGGTGGCCCATTGAAATTCTGACCACTGATTGATTGTTAAGAAGGTTTTCCTTGCATCTAAAGGGGTGCTAATAAATGAGGGGAAATGTAGACACCACATTTTTAAGTTTAATCAGCATTAACTTTTTCTCTATCATTTTCTTAAGTTAGACAATCAACAAAATTATAAATAAAGCTCTGATTTGTAGCGTTTCCCTATTTCCTACTTACACAGAAAATTTAACCAGCAGCTTTCAATAGGAATGAGCTCCTGCATATCCTTGCACACCCTAAATCTATTTTAGTGCAATTTTCACCACTGATTCTACTTCTCCCCTCTGGAGCCAAAAACAGCCCTTCAGGTACTTCAAGATAGTTACCATGTATGTCTCTCTCAGTTTTTTTTTCTAAATATTCTCAAGTTCTTTCATAAAATCCTCATGAAATACTATCTCTGATAATTTCAAGAGAAAACAAAAAAGGGGAAGGGATTTATGAGAACTTATCCTGTTCATTTCCCTTCCCTCCCATGAATTTATCTCTATGGGCAGCTCCTGGAGCAGCTAAATGGCACAGTGAATAGAGGGTTAGGTCTAGAGTCAGGAGGACTTGAGTTAAAATAGAGCCTCAGACATGTATTAGCTATGTGAGCCTAGGCAAGTCATTTAAGCCTATTTGCCTTAGTTTTCTCATCTGTAAAGTAAGCTAGAGGAGGAAATGGCAAACCACTCCTGTATCTTTGCCAAGAAAACCCCAAATGGGATCCCAAAGAGAGGGACACAACTAAAAAATGACTCAACAGCAAAGGCAGTTTTTTTTTTTTTTCCTCTGAGTCATAGAAAGCAACATTCAATTTTCATTTGACTTGAACAGACTAATATCAACTCATTTAAGCTAGGAAGAAATGGAGGGAAATAATGTCTCAGAGAAGCAACTTGAAGGCAGTTTCAGAGTCCTGAAAATACCATCCAGAAGTGATGCCAATTTACTTTTTTTTTTTTTTTTGCTTTTTGCTGAGGCAATTGGTGTTAAGTGACTTGCCCAGGGTCACACAGCTAGGGAATGTTAAGTGTCTGAGACCAGATTTGAACTCAGGTCCTCTTGACTTCAGGGCTGGTTCTCTATGCCCTGCACCACCTAGCTGCTCTCCAATTTAATTTCAAAAAACAATTAGTAAGGGGCAGCTAGGTGGCGCAGTGGTTAGAGCACCAGCCCTGAAGTCA
>JAJPUD010000142.1:430319-451478 GCA_023553655.1 Myrmecobius fasciatus
TTTTTTTTTTCTTCTTTCTAGACCTGATTTTTCTTGTGCAGTAAGATAACTGTATAGACATGTATACATATATTGGATTTGTCATATAACTTAACATATTTAACATGTATTATACTACCTGTCATCTAAGGGTGGAGGTGGGGGGAAAGAGGGGAAAAAATTGGAGCAAAAAAAAATTTTTTTTTGCAAAGGTCGATGTAGAAAAATCACTCATATGTTCTGTAAATAAAAAGCTTTAATTAATAAAAAAAGAAAAGAGTAACATTTTATAGAGAGCAGGATTGATGATGTCAGAAGTCAAATTACAAAAGATTTAGAAAAGGAAATGGAGGCATACGAGTATACCTAAATTTCTCAAGGAGTTTAGCCATAAAAGGCAAGACAGAGATAAAATGATAACTGGTAGGGATCATAGAATCAAATAAGGCTTTGTTTTGTTTTAAGATCGGAAGATGTATGTAGGTAGCTAAGAGTTAACCAATTACTTCATTCTGTACAACAAAGCTAGGAAATAGGCACTATGGATATTATTATTCCCATTTTACAGGTGGTAAAATTCAAAAGCTTATGGCTAGGACTGCTTAGAAAGTGGCTGTGTTCTCTTAGGTATCTCATGGTAATGTAATTACAGCTTAAATTAGAAGTTAAGCCTGAAGACTGAGTTCAAAACCACTGGATGAAAGGATTGGCCAATACCATTTTTAGTCTAAGCTGATAGGAAGCACTTGTGAGATGAAGAGAAAATAAGTGAGCAATCACTCACCTAATAAGTATCAGAGTAGGATTTGAACTCAGTTTTCCCTCACTCTAGATCCAATGCTTTTTTTTTCCATTATGCCTTATGATTATAATGTACTATATACTGCTAACTTTTATTATTATTTGTTATAGTACTAGTAGCAACAGGATTATAATAATAATATTACAACAACAACAAAAAAGCAAAAAGTACAAATTACATAATCCAAGGTTGTCATCCTATGGTATGAGTGCCAGTGAAGGAACACAGGCCAGCTGTTTGTTTCATCTGGGCTCATGGCTACTGCTAAGGCCCACACCCAACTGCTTCTGAGATCTCTTATCAGCCACCCTACCAGAAGGCACTGAGTTAAGGCTGAAGGTCACATAATCAGTAAGTAGCTATTAGAGCTAGAATTGTAATAGCCTCTTCTGGAAATAGAAATCAGTCAGTGGTCACATATCCATTTGCAGGAATCAGCCATTATAACCATAAAGATTGAGGTTCTCCTTTAAAGACTAGAGAATAATATAAATATAAACAATACATTAATTAATTAATAATAAAACTAATGATATTCAGTGACAATTGTAAAAAGAATAGAGGTGAATAAAAGGTTGAAAATATGTCTCATTAAATAATCTTACCCAAAGATTGTCAGTTAATATTAAGCTGAATGGAGACTTCTAATCGTATAAAGCAAGCTTCTGACTAAGATCCTCTGTGGTTCAACATTTTTTACTCACAATATAATTGGTGACATAGATGTCATGTTTATCTTTTTTTTTTTTTAAAGCACAAAGCCAGGGGAAATAGCTAATAAATTAGATGATGAAATGTTGGATGTTGGAATCAGCATACCAGAAGCTCTTAGTAAATCACAAACGATTTTAGTATGATAAAGGAAATAAAAGATGAAGTATAGCAGTAGCATAGTAGATAAAAGCTCAGCATTAAAAAATATCTGAATTCAAATGCAGTCTCTAATACCTATTAGTTGTATGATTATAAGCAATTTAATTAACCTCTCAGCACATCAGGGAAATTTTCTAAAACTATAAGTTACAGAAAAATAACTAATCTTCATTGAAAGAGATTCTATGTTGAAAATTCTTAATATTGACAAAATTACAGATCCAACCTCTTTAATCCTTCCCTTCCCAAAGAAAGTGTTACATATAGATACAAAAACTCAGTGGCAAAATAACAAATTGGAAAAAGCCCAGACTTAATATCAGTTTTTGGTGGAAAAGATTCTACCAAAAAAAAATTGGTGTAAAATATATAAAAATCCAAATGATCCCAATGTGATCTAAATAATGTAATTTTATTTACTGCAAATGAAAGATTTTGAACTGATTTTTAATAAAATTATCCACACTGACCAAAAAAAAAAAAGATTCTATCACTACCAGGGCAAAACTAAAACTAGGAATTTCAGTATTATTTGGAGGGAGAGTCAGAAAGCCTGGAACATCCTGAGGCTGTTTCTGGGGAGGCCAGAGCACAGTGGCATTGGGGCTTATCTTGGGATTCTCCTGTGGCATGAATCTCTAAGTCCAGCAGCATGATGGAAGCTGTCTGTTTGGGACAGGTTTATTCATACCAGTGTGGCCCTGGGGAAAGCCAGCTCTGTAACAACGACAGGATCCTGGGTATAGATGCAGGGAGGAGTAACTTAGGGCACAAAGCAAGCCCACTAACCCGAATTTACCCTAAAGCTCTACTCTCTCCATCACTACTCCCCATCCCTCCCCCTCCCATGTCACTGCCCTGAAACCAAAGTCTGGTCTGCCTTTCCCAAGTTGTAATTACGAATTGGAGTGGAGTTAAGCAAGTTACTTCCTCTTTATCAGCCAAGTTTCCTTCCTTGTAAAAGAAGGTTGAACTAGATAAACCCTCCAGTCTCTCCTAGTTCTAACATTCTGGGACTGACTGATCCTGTGATAAGACCTGGGAGGCTGGTTCATTATAAGCACAATATGAGCCAACCATATGACCGAAAAAAGCTAACATAATGCTATTTTACATTCATGACGGTACAGAGTCCAGAAAAACAGAGGTCATCATGGTACAAATGAAAAGTGTACCAGCTCTAAAGGCAGAAGAGCTGAGCTCCAATTCTATCTCAGATGAGAAAGTCATTTAACTTCCTTGGACTTCAGTTTCCTTAGCTATAAAAGGAGGAGGTTGGACTAGTTGGACTATGGGCTCCTTCCCACTTCTCAAGGATCCTATGTTTATTCCCACTGAGACTCTCCCTTCAAATAAATACTGAAATTCCTAGTTTTAGTTTTGCCCTGGTAATAAGTGATAGAACTCTGGGAAAGAGGTAGAGCTTATCAGAGCAAGGAGTTACATGAGTCTCCAAGCACCTCCAAGAACATTCCCATTCCAGAGTGGTAATATAAGTTGAGGGGCTAACCGGAAAGAGAAAAATTTACTCTCTATCAACCCTAAGAGCTTTCCCTTAATAAGGGATGGGATACAGTCAGAATGGAAGCAGTCTCGAACTCTAGGTAGAAAAATAAGTTTGGAACATTCCTAAGAAGAAGGTAGAGGTCCACAGAGAAGGAAGGAGAATCATTGGGTTTTGATGGACTCAAGTTCAAGTCCTTTGGGTTTCATATTTTTGTTAAATACAACCTAACCTATGTCTACTTCAATGGTTTGTGAAGGAGCTAAAGGTTCTTTTGAGTTTTCTTTAGAGACCTAAGTTTGAGTTACATTCTGCCATTCTTAGGGGAAATCCTGGATAGGGCCATAAGCATAAGAGTAAGGTGATTGGGAAGTCCCCAAGAATGAACCAGGTCCCTTGGGTTTTATTCAAGAGTTTTATTCAAGAGTTCCATGGGGTATTTAGCCTAGAGAATAGAAGATTTAGGGAATGGATGTGATAGCTATATTCAAATATCTGAAGGTTTTTCTTGGGGAAAAAAAGTAATAGATATTGTCTTTGTTTTTGCCAGAGGGCAAAGCTGATACCAATAGGTAAAATTACAAGAAACCAAACTTTATTTAGTTTATTTAAAAATTAAGAAGATAAAGGTTTTGCAAATTAGGGCAGATATTTTTGGACATGACAAATATATGGATTTGTTTTGCTTGATTAGATTTATTTGTCAGGAGGATTCTGTCTTTTCCTTTGTATTTTCAGAGAATATTTGGATGGGGTAAAGGGAAAACTATAGTGTTGCCAAAATAAAAATAAAAGAAACTTATTGAAGCATATTTCAAAATACCCAGAAGGGAACAGAAGGAAGTTCAGAGGGAAACGCAAACAAGCAAGACAATTCTGAAAGTTAACATGTTGAATTTATTATATAGTTTAGATGAAAAAAGCAAACTATACACAGTAGGAATTTACAATTTTATATATGATCTGTTCTATTTTATATATAGAAATGTTCTGTCTCTCTATGTGTATGTTTGTTAAATCCAGAATAAAAAGTATCATTTAAAAGAAATAGGTTCATAAGTTCTACCACTCGTTAGCTGTAGATACATGAATAAGCCATCTCTTAATATTCCTCAGCCTTGATTTTCTCACTTGAAGAAAGGAAATAACAAAATTTGTACTCCCTACCTACAAAGTTATGGTTAGAAATGTTTTATAAACTGTAGAGTAAAATGGTGAGTGTGTGTGTATATGTGTATGCTCAGTCCTGCTATAATCATTATAAAGAGCATGACATGGTAGGTGTCTCAGTGGATAGAGGTCTGGACTTGGAATTAGAAAGACTCATCTTCCTGAGTTCAAATCTGACCTCAGATCCATACTGACTATATGAGCCTGGGCAAGTCACTCCACCGTTTGCCTTAGTTTCCTCATCTAAAAGAGAACTAGAGGAAGAAATGGAAAACCACTCCAATATCTCTGCCAAGAAAAGCCAAATAGGGTCATGAAACACCCCAATAATAACAAAAGCATAGTGGGGTAAAACTAGCCTTAGAGGCAACTCCTATATCAGATAATACCAGCTTCATAACCATCGATAACACACCTCCTAAGCAACTTTCAAAAGTATAACATTCTATCTAATCTATACTATTTATATGTCTCAATAGACAGTATATAGATACACTACCTAATTAGATAATATACAAGTAGAGAGAAGTACAAATTAAAGCAACTCTGGGGTTCCATTCCACACTCAACAAATTGGCAAAGGTAACCCAAAAAAAGAGGAAAATGATAAATATTAGAAGGGTAATAGAGAAAATAAAATAGGTACATGAATGCATTGTTGGTGGAGTTGTAAATAGATCCAGTCATCTTGAAAAGTAATTTGGAACTATACCTCCCAAAAGCTACTAAACTGTGCATATCTTTTTGATGTGATAATACTACTATTAGACTTAAAAGGAAAAGGACCATCTAACCAAAAATATTTATAACCTTTGTTGTAGTATCAAAACTAAGGGGATATTAATCATTTGGAGAATAGCTGCACAAAATATTTTATATAATATAGTGGAATACTGGGTGTAATGAGATTGGGAAGAGCAATTCACGTGTGAAGAACTCACAAAGGTTTTCTCCTTTGGCAAAAAGTAGGTTTATAAGAAGAGGTTATAGACAAAATGAAGAGGTAAAATAGACACCAGGAGTGTTAAATATAAAATAGATTTGAGAGAACTTACTTGTAGTTAGGAAGGAAAGTGGTTTTCACAATTAACAATGGAAAAGACAAGTTCCCTAGTGGAACTTACAATTAACCAGTAGAAAAGTAATACAACATTAAGTGGGAGTATGCTGGCAGGCTAAATCCACAGAGGAGTTTAGCATCCTAAAAATATTGTTAGCTGCAAGAAGTAAGAAATCATGAGGCATGGAGGAGGGGACAGGAAGAAAGACACCACCAGGCAGAACCCTGTGGCAGGCTAATCCAAAAGGGACTCAGCAAAGATGTCATAGGCCATGAACATATTTATAGGGAAATGTAACCTGGAAGTTTGACATAATTTGTCTTTCTGATTGGAAACAGTTAAGTAGGGTTACCCAAGACTTCCACAGGGGTGGGACTGTAAGGCTGAGCTGATCCTCATCAGCCCCCTTCCCTGCTTATCTCAGAGAGTAATCTTATTAGTACTTCAGGCTTTCTCTGCCAACTCCGTTTAGTGACCCCGGACCTCATCAGGTGTCTGGTTGGCAGTGTTGAGCCTGAAATCAGGAAAACTCATCTTCCAGAGTTCCAATGTGGCCTCAGACACTTAGCATGTATGACCCTAAGCAAATCACTTCATCCTGATTGCCTCAGTTTCCTCATTTGTAAAATGAACTGGAGAAGGAAAATGGCAAACCATTCCTGTATCTTTGCCCAGAAAATCTCAAATGGGAATCCAGAAGAGTGGGACAGGAATGAACAAAATGTTGTAATGAACAAATAAACACAATGACTTTTAAAAATCAAAACTCTATTCTTTAGTCACCCTACCACCTAAATATCTTAATTTGCTATTCAAGGCCCTTGATAATCTGTCCTCAAACAACCTTTCCAAGCTTATCTCTTTTGGCTCCCAAGGCTTTTGCTCCAGTTAAACTGAACTCATAATACTTTTATTCATACTACTTCCTCTCCCTGCAAGATCTTCCCCTCTCCTGTGCTTTTCTAAATCCTGACCAATTTTCCAAGCCCAGGTCAAGCTTCTATCTCTTCCCTGATACTCCAGGCCAGCTCTCCTTTCCCTGCCCAACTGCTTTCAGCACTTACCATTTGCTGCCTTAACTCTACAGTTATCCCTTCCTATTTTGGGGTTGGGGCATGGTGAGAAATGGAAAATTCATATAAGTTTTTTTGGCCCTCCTTTCATACTAAAGAAAAAGTCAGAAATGATATTAAAAGATAAAATATGTTGATGTTTTATAATACTATACATATATTTTATGCATTTCTGAGTTTCTAAACTTCTGTAGCATCTGCTAACCTTCCACAAAACTCCCCCAAAATTCCCATTTATTTTTTTTTTTTAGTTTTAACAGAGAAAGACTTATTTTGGGATATAGCAACATCTAAACATTTCTCCTCAACTACTCAGGAAAGATGGGGAGGAGAGAGGAATTCAATCCATAGCCATCTCATTTCTTGTGCTGACTCTCGATATATTGAAATTATGATGGGCTTCTCAATGCAGAAAGGATAACTATTTTCCTCTGAAGCTCTAACAATGAAATTTTAGATTCTCAGAATCATGAAACCTTAAAGTTAAAAGGGACTAGTGATCATCTAATTCACTGAACAAAATTCAACTGAGTTCAAATCTGACCTCAGGCACTTACTAATTATTGGGTGATGCCAGGTCACATTTTGCATTTTGCAACTGAGGAAACAGATCTCAAGTATGCTCAAAGTCATACAGCTTTGACACAGTTGGAGGAAATGACTGCTTAAATCTAGATCTGAGAATCTAGTTATCTACTCTAAAAAAGATCAAATTCAAATAGAAACAATGGAATTCTCTGCAGATTGGCTTAGAAAACCACAAATTCACATTATCTATGTTGTATTGTATTTTTATTAGTTGTGCTAAACATTTTCCAATTACAATTTAATCTAGTTTGGGCCCTGCTGCAGAGTAAGTAGATGCTGGCCAGGAGTTTGACACCTCTGTGTCCTCTGACTTAATTTTGCATCTGCAGAAACTAGTTCCAGAAATGGATTTGCCTAAAGTCCCACAGCTAATAAATAAAAGAGCTGGGACTCAACTCCACTATCTCCTAGCTTCAAGTTCAGTGCTTAAAGAAAAAGCTTAGGGAGTAGTAGTAGTAGTGGGCAGTAGATAATATAATAGGTTCATAGGTGTTTAAAAGGCTATTCTGAGGAAAGAGAAATTAGACTTTTCAGATAAGACAGAAGTCGAAGAAATAAGTAGTAAATACAAGATTGAATGTAGACTTGCTATTAAGAAAAATTTTCTTTTTGTATGATTTTGGAATTCTTTGCTGTCCTATCATTTTTAGAAAGTCTGCAGGATTCTCTTTTTATTGATTAATTTTAGTTCATTTTTTTTATACCACAATACTTGCTCAGTGGACTCTGGCTTCTCTTTAAGATTGAACTCATTCTTCTTTGCCTTGATGATACTCTCTGTTGGCTTATCTGCTTGTGAGCTTGGTTTTTACTTCACCTTTCTCTCTTGAACTTTTGAGCTTTCAACTTTTTTCTTTTCCTGTAGTTACTTAACAGTACCTGTGATTTTTTTTCTTCACTCTCGATCCCATCCTACTTCCACTGCTGAACTGATGTCTGAAGCCACCAGCTGGGTTTCTAGTCCTCCCTTCCCTACATCTAAGAAGTCCTCTCCTTCCCCTAAGGCATTGCAAGAGCCTCTACACTGCCCCCATCTTCCACCCAGCCCCCTTCCTCCAGACTCTTTTCATTTCTTCCATTAGGGTGGGCAGAATCAATGTCTGTCACTTTTGATGGGCTCAGAGGAGGTTTAGACCAAGTGATTGCCATAATGGAGGATGGGAAGGGATTGAATAGGGATGCCCACAGCTAAACTCTGGAGTCACAAGTTTGAGATTCTGCTTATGTTCATTCTACCATAAGGTGGGATTTTGGGTGAGAAAGAAAGGGAAATGCTGAATAGGAGTTCTAAGCATTTAAATTCTCCATTGTAATTCCATGATTGTTTTTTAACCTTAAGTGGTGTTTTTGTCTTTTTAACTAGTAGATTCAGCTATAATTATTCTATATCCAGCACCTACTTCTCTGTAATTCTGATCAGAATTGTCATGGATATGGGCATATTTTGCCAAAGCAATTCTAATGTAGAGCTATACCTCTTTATGAGATTTTTTTGGTTTGTCTTTATCTCCAAGTACCTGTCACACAACTATATATATTAAGGTCCTTTTCATGGATGTGTGTGTGTGTGTGTGTGTATGTGTGTGTGTGTGTGTGTGTGTGTGTGTGTAAAAATGCTTATTGAATTGAATTAACTGTACTCTATAGAGTTTGATGGTTTGTTTTTTTTTTCTTTCAGTATCTTGGATAAAATGTTTCTTCCACAAGATCATAAGATGTTGGAAGGGATGTTAGAAACCATCAAATCCAATCTCTTCATTTTTACAAATAAATAAACTGAGACACAGAGAGCTTAGGGGAGTTATCCAGGATTACACAATTAGTATGTGTCTGAGACAGGATTTGAACTCAATTCTTCAGAAGTCTAATAATGCTGTGATATCTGGCAATATACAAACAGAGGCTGACCTTGAAGTTTCTAGACTTTAGTTTGTTCGTCTGTAAAGTGTGTGGGAGTAGAGGGAGTAGGGTTAGGGAATCCCTGAGGTTCCTTCCATCCCTAAATTCCATAATCCTTCTTTATACCTGTCCCTGATGCTGACAAAAGGAAGATTTGTAAACTGGCCTTGGATTTAGAGTGGAAAGAGAGGTGATGGTCCCAGTGACTATATATCTAGAGTACTGCATCCAATTCTGCATTGACATGATAGAGCATGTTCAAAAGGAGGTGAACAGAGTGAAGAAGTTTATTTAAGGTTTATAGATATTCAGCATGAAAAAGAGACAATTTGGGGAAGACATGATCACTGTCTTTCTTTTCTTCTTTTTTTTTTAAAAGCTTGTTTTTTTTTTTCAAAACATATGCACAGATAATTTAACATTGACCCTTGCATAGCCTTATGTTTCAGATTTTCTCCTCCTTTCTCCCACCTCTTCCCCTAAATGGGAAGCAATCCAATATATGTTATACATGTTAAAATGTGTGTTAAATCCAATATGTGTAAACATATTTATACAATTATCTTGCTGAACAAGAAAAATCAAATCAAAAAGAAAAAAAAAGGAGAAAGAAAATAAAATGGAAGCAAACAACAACAAAAAGAGTGAAAATGCTATGGTGTGGACCACACTCAGTTCCCACAGTCCTCTCTCTGGGTGTAGATGGCTCTCTTCATCACAAGATCATTGGAACTGGAGTCAATCATCTCATTGTTGGAAACAACCACATTTATCCGAATTGATCATCATACAAAACCTTGTTGTTGCCGCGTATAATAATCTCCTGGTTCTGCTCATTTCACTCAGCATCAGTTCATGCAAGTCTCTCCAGGCCTCTCTGAAATCGTCCTGCTGGTCGTTTCTTACAGAACAATAATATTCCATGACATTCATATACCATAATTTATTCAGCCACTCTCCAATTGATGGGCATCCCTTCAGTTTCCAGTTTCTAGCCACTACAAAAAGGGCTGCCACAAACATTCTTGCACATGTGAGTCCCTTTCTCTCCTCTAAGATCTCTTTGGGATATAGGCCAAATAGAAACACTGCTGGGTCAAAGGGTATGCACAGTTTGATAACTTTTTGGGCATACTTCCAAATTGCTCTCCAGAATGGTTGGATCCATTCACAGTTCCACCAACAATGCATCAGTGTCCCAGTTTTCCCACATCCCCTCCAACATTCGTCATTATTTTTTCCTGTCATCTTAGCCAGTCTGAGAGGTGGATCACTGTCTTTCAAATGCTTGAAGAAATATTACATGAAAAGGGGATAAACAACAATAGCCTAGTACCTAAAATCAAAACTCAGAAGACCTGGAATCCTATGTAACTCCAGAAAAGTTCCTGAGGGATCTAATCTCATGAGCTTTTAGTTTTCCCATCTATAAAATGGAAGTGGGGAAGTGGATAGAATAAATAAGTCCCTTTTCACTCTAAATCCAATAATCAATCATCTTACCCATTACAAAAACTTTCTATGAATTAACTAACAAAGTGAGATGGACTTTCCTACAAGAGAATGGATTCCTTCACACTAGAAATCATCTTGCAAAGGCTGGATGACCACAAGTTCTTCCAACACTGAAAGCCTGTGTTCTATTCTTTCCACTACCCTCCATTTACTACCGTAAATATATCAGAGTGCATCCTCCAAATAGATTGTTGTTGCTGATTGTTTGTTCTTGTTCACAAAGAGGGCCAATGACATCACAAGTGTGATGTCTTGGCTTGTGCATAAATTGAATTTGAGTAAGGCAATGCTGTGCAAATCATCAGGCTCACCTTGTTCTCTCCTCCAGTGTCCAGTAGCAAGATACAGATCAGGATGACAATGACTATTTAAGGAAAGGGCTCTATCTCGCACTCCTGTGCAACCCAGAGTGGCTAGCACAGGACACATAACAAATAATCAATGAGTATCTGATTATTGATTAAATCCCCATTCCAGCTTGCATGAGCAGGCCAAGACCGCAGGCAATTGTTCCCCAGGGAAGTCTGTAGCTGGCCAGCCCCAGTCCTCCCACAGTTAAATCAATCAGATACTGACAGATCCAGAAAACTTATCATGGACTTGGACGCCTGCAGCTCTTGCTCTCTCCTGAGGGGAAATGGAAATAACTGAATGCCATTATGGATTTAATAACCCTTGTGGCATTTGGTTATTTGGAAACCCCAAGAGGGCCAGCAGTACCACTGAATAGCAGTCCCATTGTCCAGATCTAAGAGAACACGAAGCAGCAAAGTGTCAGGCTCCATGAGCTTGGAGTGACAAAAAGCCAGAATGGGTATAAGTTAGAATTTTCTCACAAGCTCCTGGCCCTGCCCTCAAAGCCTCCTGCTGTCCCTGGGAAAGAAGAAGCTGAGGGTAATTGCTGACTGCTGCCCTCCATTCCATCATCAGCCTGTCCTCTCTAAACATAGTCAAATGGGCTTGGGCTTCCTCCACCCTACCTAATCTTGGATAATTTTTTCCAAGCAAAGAAATAAAAGAAAGATGGCTCTCATTACTTCAGAATGCATCTTTCTCTCTTCCCTTGGTGAGAAAGAAGACAGAGCCAAAGGCTTGGAGTGGAGCAGAAATAGGACAGAATCAGAGACAGATGAAAATGATGGTGGTCACCAGGGTGGAGCAGGGAGGTCTTTGTCTGGGGGACAGGGATGGAGAGGTCATTGATTACACTTACAATCATTAGTATAGTATTTGATATATAATAAGTACTTAATTACTGCTTTTTTAAAAAATTGATTGATTGAGATGATTCAGGCCAGTTTCAATGATCTTGTGTTGAAAAGAGTCACCCAGAGAGAGGACTGTGGGAACTGTGTGGATCACAGCATAGCATTTTCACTCTTTCTATTGTTGTTTGCTTGCATTTTGTTTTTTCTCAGTTTTTTTTTCCTTTTTGATCCGATTTTTCTTGTGCAGTAAGATAACTATAAATATGTATACATATTTTGAGCTTAACATATATTTTAACATATTTAACATGTATTGGATTACCTGCCATCTAGGGGAGGGGGTGGAGGGAAGGAAGGGAAAATTTGGAACACAAGGTTTTGCAAGGGTCAATGTTGAAAAATTACCCAAGTATATGTTTTGTAAATAAAAAGCTTTAATAAAAATTGATTGATTTAGTAACATAAAAACTTATGATGTCCTGGGACAAGTGGTTATACTCCCAGTTATCTCTTCCCTAGTTTCCTCAGAAATACCCAAGCAGTTCCCCATGGCAGCTTCCCTACATTATTGTTCTCCTAGACACCTATTGTCTCCTTTTGTTCTGATTATCTCAGGTGAAAGAAAAAGAAAGGAAAGAAAGAAAGAGAGAGAGAAAGAAAGGAAGGAAGGGAAGGAGAGAAGGAGGGAGGGAGGAAGGAAGGAAGAAAAAAGAAAGGAAGAAAGAAAGAAAGAAGAAAAGAAAAAAGAAAATGAAAAGAAAAAAAATTAGTTCTGACAATCACAGATAGAGAGATAAGGAGAAGTATAGGGGCAGTCAAAGAGAAGGAAAAGGGGAAGAGAAAGACAGAGATAGACCAAGAAAGAAAGATAGAGGCAGAGAGGCAAAAAAAAAAAGAGAGATGGAGACACAGAAAGACAAAGGGAGAAATGGAGAGAGCTGTCTATTAAGTGCCTATTATGTACCAAGTACTTAGGTCCAGATTATTGTTGTAAAAACCAGATTGTATGTCTGTATTATGAGAATACAGACATAAATATAATAATTCCTGGCTTCGGGAGGTTTACATTCTATAGGTTAAAATATTGGAAAAATGCAAAGCTATCTGAATTAACAAACCGGAAAAGGGAGGGTAAGGCAGAGAATTTAATGAACCAGAAAATCCATTGCACAGGATTTCTTAAAGTTTGACTTGGATCCAATCAGATTGGTATGAATTAATCTAAAACAGGATTCATAGACTCCCCAAATATCAGAATTGGAAAAGACTTCAGAGATCATCATCTGGGGCAGCCTTCCTTATTTATTTTGGGTCCAGCCCAAAGAAGGAGGTCTTGTCCAAGACCATGCAGCAAGTTAACAGTAACCCCGAGTCTAGAACCCGTTTCTGCCTTCTTCTCTCTGCATTCTCTCCATGTCTTCACGCTGTGTCCAATTCATATAATGAAGACTCCCTCCCTAGGGCTATGAAGGATTCTGGAACCCACAGATCAGGTCTAAGGAGCAAAAGGAGGGAAGGTTGGCTTTGCTCAGGGTTAGTCATGTTGGCTTTGCTGCAGCAAAGGGCTCTCTCGGTGAGGTGCCCAGCCCTCCCACAAGCCTTCCTTGCTGAAGAACAAACAGCATAAATTATCATGACCCAATGAAAACAAACAGGTCAGGAAAACTAACTCCCTCTGAAGAAAAAAATATTTGTTGAGCTGACAAGCTAAGGAAGAATGTTGTTTTTCTGATGCTTTGTTTTAAAAGGCTGCCTATAAATTAATTAGAAAAAATTAATAATACATACAATATATAATATATTAATAGCATATTTATATGACATGATATGGATAGTATACATTAATGTCTGAACACCTCACAAATAATTTACAATGCATTTTCATTTCCAGTGCGTCAACAATAACCGGCCAATGCATTTGCTTTTTTTTTTTTTCCTTCTCTCTCTTTTTATTTTAACAACCCAAATTTTACATTTCATTATAAATGGCTTTGCTGGGCATGTCTGTAACTTTTACGCTTCCATTCACTTTATTATTAATGGCTTCCTGAACAGTAACAGCGTAACGAAGCACACAATGCGTTATAAATATTTGATATGGCATCTATAGTCGCCCATTTATCATTTATAACGGGTTACAAAAACATTATAAAACATTTACTACGCATTTATAGATCATTTTCGGCTACCACCACGATGTGTTATAAATACATTATTAATCCTCAGTACGCCATTTATAGGCACCCCTTGTAATGTGGCTCATCCCCTAGCAACTTGCCAGCAAACAGAGCCAGGGCACTGATGGGGGACTTGCTTTCCAGGGGAAGGAATTGCACCAAAAAGCAGAGAGAGAAATAGCTCTAATCAAGCCTGGCCGGAAAGTAGTCACCCTCTTTAAACACATGGTATGATGAATGGCCCCAAGTCTCTCTCAGAGATCATTGGTGGGGTTGGCAGTGGGGGAAGCACACACAAGGTTCACTGCAGGAGAGCTGTTCTGTACTCTGGCCACAGACTGAAAAAACCCTTGGATCTCATGTCAAGCAACACAGGTTCAAATCTGTGTGACTGTGAACCTCAGTTTCTTCAGCTGTAAAATGGGAGGGGTTAGGAACCAGTGATAGCTAAGTTCTGAGTCTATGATCCTAGTAGTTCATTCAAGTGGAGTCTCTGCATCATAGAGAGCCAATCCACAACAGAAATGCAAAGGAGGTGTGATGTCCTAACCCAATTAAAATCCAAAGTTCTTGTCAAACTCCCTAAAGAATAACAGTGAGAGTGGAGATTTTAGGTGCTAAGGACTGGCCTTGGAGAATAATAGAATCCAGAGTTGGAGGGAACTTTGAGTTCTTCTAAATAAGAGGCTCCCAACATTTTTCATATCATAGACCCCTTTGACAATTTGGTAAAACCTAAATGTGTTTTTTTATTTAAATGCATAAGATTAAAAAGGAAATCAGTAATATCAAAATACACTTATCAATTCTTATTTGAGGTTCATGAACCTCTCAGGGTAAGGGCCTCTGATTTTAGTTTAATCACTTTACAAATGAGGAAACTGAGGCAAAGTGAGGCAAAGTGACTTTTTTAAGATCATAAAGATAAAGAGTTGGAATTTAAAAAGCATATCCTTTATCTCCAAGGTCAGTGTTCTAATACTGTGAATAGAGAGTTAGGGTTGAAGGGGAGATGCGAGGTTTTAGATCTCTTTCAATCATGTTACACATTTTAGTTAAGAGAGGAAAAGATTTAGAAGAGAGAATGAGACAGCTGCCATCAGATATCTGAAGATGGTGGATTTATTATCTGAAGGGAAGAATTCAGGTCAGGGATTGAAAATTAGAAAGAAACCTATTTCTACTCAAAATAAGGAAGAACTTCATAGAATCACAAAATTCTGAAAAGCGAAGGGACCTCTCAGACCCTCTAGTTTATCCCATACCCTAATTTTAGAATCAGAAAGGACATCTTAACCCTCTAGTTCAACCTATACACTCAAAAGAATTTCTATTACAATATGCCTGACTAGTGGCTATTCACTCTTTGCTTGAAGATTTCCAGTGGGAGGGGACCCAAAACCGCACAAAGTAATTTGGGGGAGCTTAGTCATTAGTCTTGGCAAACCTGAATTTACCTCTTTACAAGTTCCTCTCAATGCTATGAATTCTGCCTTCCAGGTCCAAACAGAACAAATCCAATGCCTCCACTATGAGACAGCATTTCTCTCCCTTTTTAAATAATAAATCATTTTAATAATAAATCAGAGCACCAGCCCTGAAGTCAGGAGGACCTGAGTTCAAATCTGATCTTAGACACTTAACATTTCCTAGCTGTATGACCCTGGGCAAGTCACTTAACCCCAATTGCCTCAGCAAAAAGCAAAAATAAATAAATAAATAATTTTAAAACATTTTAATTACTTTTTCAAACCAAAATCTATTTTTCCTTCCTACCCTCTGTACTCCATTAGCATTTGACATTTTAAACAGCATTTCAAGTACTCAAATGCTCAGTTTTCTCTTTTCTAGTCTAACCATTCTCACTTCCTTCAGATAGCATGGACTCAAGATCCTTTCCTACCTTAGTTGCTCTCTTCTTGATCTCAACAGAACATCAAGATCCTTTCTAAATAGAACTCAATCCAGACAATGGGACTCTCACCACCCTATTCCTAGAAGATATGTCTCAATCAGTGCAACCCAAATTGCATTAGTTCTTTAGTCTTCCACATCAAATTGTTGACATATTCACCTTTCAGTCCACACAAACCTCCAAGACTTTTTCACATGAAACATGTTCTCTAGACATGTAAGTGTCATCTTAGACTCATGAAATGAATTTGGGGAGGGGGAGATTTTTATTGATGCTTTTTATTTTCAAAACATATGCATAAATAATTTTCAACATTGACATTTGCAAAACCTTGTATTCAAAATCATTTTCTCCCTCCCTTCTCCCCACCTCTTCCCCAGGCAGCAAGTATTCTAATATATGTTTAACATGTGCAAATCATCTGTACATCTTTCCAAATTGATCATGCTGCACAAGAAAAATCAGATCAAAAAGGGAAAAAATGAGAGAACAAAATGCAAGCAAACAACAACAAAAAGAGTAAAAACAGTATGTTGTGATTCACATTCAGTCCCCACAAACCCCTCTCTGGGTGCAGATGCCTCTGTCCATCACAAAACCATTGGCACTGGTCTGAATACTATTGAACAGAGTCATGTCTATCAGAATTGATCATCATGTAATCTTGTATTGCTGTGTACAATGTTCTCCTGGTTCTATTCTCTTGACTTAGCATCAGTTCATGTAAATCTCTCCAGGTCTCTCTAAAATCATCCTGCTGATCATTTCTTATAGAACAATAATATTCCACAACATTCATATACCATAATTTATTCTGCCATTCTCTAAATGATGAGCATCCACTCAGTTTCCAGTTCCTTGCCATTATAAAAAGGGCTGCATAGGTTTTTGTTTTGGTTTTTTTTTTTTTTTGCACATGTGGGTCCTTTTCTCTTTTTTATGATCTCTTTGGGATAATAGCCCCCGTAAAGACACTGCTGAATCAAAGAGTATGGACAGTTTGATAACCCTTTGAGTATAGTTCCATTATGCTCTCCAGAATGGTTGGATCTGTTCACAGTTCCACCAACATGGATCAGTGTCCCAGTTTTCACATATCCCCTCCAACATTCATCATTATCTTTTCCTGTCAATTTAGCCAATCTGAGAGGTATGTAGGGGCACTTCAGAGTTGTCTTAATTTGCATTTCTCTAATGAATAGTTATTTAGAGCATTTTTTTTCATATGACTAGAAATGGTTTTAATTTCTTCATCAGAAAAATGTCTGCTTTGACCATTTATCAATTGGAGAATGGCATGTATTCTAATAAATTTTAGTCAATTCTCTATATATTTTAGAAATGAGGCCTTTATTAGAATCCTTGGATGTAAAGTTTTTTCCCAGTTTTCTGCTTCCCTTATCTTTTGTTTGTACACAATCTTTTTAATTTAATGTAATCAAAATTATCCATTTTGCATTCCATAATGTACTATAGCTCTTCTTTGGCAACAAATTCTTGCAGGGATAATTTTTCAACATTAACCCTTGCAAAACTTTGTGTTTCAATTTCCTTCCTTCCCCCACTCCCTCCCCTAAATGGCAAAAAAATCCAAAATATGTTAAACATGGTTAAATCCAATATATGCATACTTATTTATACAATTATCTTGCTGAACAAGAAAAATCAAATCAGAAAGAAAAAAAGGAGAAAGAAAATAAAATGGAAGCAAACAACAACAAAAAGAGTGAAAAGTGTGGACCACACTCAGTTCCCACAGTCCTCTCTCTGGGTGTAGATGGTTCTCTTCATCACAAGATCATTGGAACTGGTTTGAAACATTTCATTGTTGAGAAGAGCCATGTCCATCAGAATTGAGAAACTAATTTTTTTAAAAGTATAATGGGGTACTGGTCAGCGAAAGCCCAGTCCTTATGAGCATGTGATTGACCAGGGACAGTGAGCCAGGTAGCTTTGGCACATTACTCTGATCATTTCCAGTCTGCTCACCAGTTAGTGAAAAAAACAGATGTTGGGCTATGGAGCAGGAATTGGGTATGCCTTTATAAGGCACGAGGGAGTCAAATTGAGTCTCTCCCTCTCTTTTTCTGCCTGGCTGCATTTAAATGAAGAGGCAAGAACTACTATAAGTCTTCAGGTGGGGAGAGAGACAGACAGAGCTAGTGCTAGTGCTAGGGGCATGTTTTCCCCAAAATGATAAACATAAAGCCACGAGCACGTGCCCTGTTATTACATCCATTCTTTTCTGCCTTAAGTAAAGGAATATTGAAGATGGAATGCTTTAAGCTAGGCCCAGTGAGCTTCAAAAGGTAAGATGAACATGAGCTCAGAGTGAAGAGCAAAGTTCTGGGTGGGGAATCAAAAGCAGCCAAGAGAGAGCACTTCATCCAATGTCTATGCTACATTTCAAGTGAATTTGGTAGAACAATCACTTTGTTGAGTCATTTCCAACTTTTCATGACTTCACTTGGGGTACAGGGGAGGAAACTGAGGTAAACAGGGTTAAGTGACTTGCCCAGAGTCTCACACAGTAAGTATCTGAGGTTGAATTTGAATTCAGGTCTTCTGGATTCCAGGCCTAGTGCTCTATCCACTGCACCATCCAGCTGCCTTAAATACTTCATAGGAACCCCTTTAATTAAGTCTTAGCCAGTTTTTCATAGGGACCAAGGTGGTATAGTAGAAATTGTGCTCCTATTTGGAGAAAGTTGTGTTCAACTTCTGTCCTTGCCATTCCTTCTCAATAAATATGCCTTGGTCAAAGTCGATCCACACTAAGATCACAATGATGTGATCATCACCGGAGGCATTGTTCACTAAGGGAGATGCTAACGTCAGTCAGTGAATGATACAGGAGAAAACACACTGGACCGGGAGTTTAAGGCTAGGGCATCAGGGATTCCCAAAACCCTTTAGAGCTGGCCTTGAGGGAGGGATGTTGCTCTGGCAGACCCACAGCTAACTCATTGTCCTTCATTCTGGTGGAACAGGATGAAGCTCTTTTTTTCTGGCAGAAAAGTGGACAGGCTAATTGGGTGACAGGGTTGGTTTCTGAAGGAATGTATGAGTACCTTCAGTTTTATGATCCTAAGTGCAGTGATTTGGCCATGGTATAACATGAAATGTGGCAGTCGAGTGTTGGGCTTAGAATCAGGAAAACTTGGGTTCAACTATCACCTCTGAAACTTACTAACTAGTGAACACAGGCAAATAACTTGTTCTCTCTGGTCTCAATTTCTTCATTTGTAAAATGAGATTAGATTAGGTAGCTTCCAACATCTGATCTCTGCTCAAATCTATTATCTTTTCTAGTATGAAGACCATACCTTCTGGTAGGAAATTATATTTGTTTTATCCTCCAAATGGTTAAAAACAACCCATAATGACAAAAGATTACTGTGAGTTTGAGAATACTTTTAGATGACTTTGCATTTTATTAATCACAGCTTCATTAACATACATTTTGAAAAATAGTACACCCATTATTCATACTGCGGGTTTTGCTAAAGCTAAATAAAGAACTAAATGGCAGTGGTTGGTGTATATATGTATTCATAGGCCATTGTAATAACTCTGCACCCTGCTGAGGTAGCCTACCTGCCTTATTCCATCACCAAGTACCCCAGGATGACATAGAATTATAGATTTAGAACTAGAATGAATTTTAAAGGCCATGAAGTCCAACCCCCCCCCAAAAAAAATTTTAGAGATGAAAAAACCAAGGCATTATTATATGAAGTAACTTGCCCTAGATGATACAAGAGGGGGCCATCCCCAAGTGTCCCAACTTATGTCTTGCCACTGGACTGGGACGACTCTGGAGGAGAGAGGGAGGCTGATGACTTTGCCGGGCCTTGCCTCACTTAAATCCAGTTCACTTGCAAGCCAAGACATCAACCTCCTGAGGTCCTTGGTCCTCTTGTAGAATGAAGGACTAAGTACAAGAAGTGTCTGAGGCCAGATTTGAACTCAGGAAGATCAGTCTTCCTGGACTGGAGGCCAGAACTTTATCCATTGCGCTTCCTCACTGACCCATTTTACAGATGACTTGTTAAGTTAAATGAACTTAAATAAATAACTGAAATTATAATTAAAATAACTTAGTTAAGTGAACTTTAATAACTTAAATAAAAGAAGTTAAATGATTTACCCAGTCACACAATTAGTAAGGGTCTGAGACTGGATTTGAACTGAAATCTTTCTGACATCTAGCTGTGACCAAAAATCTGCATCCTCTAGGGACATATATTCTGATAAAATAAGTTGCTGAGTTTTGTTGATGGAACTTTTGTGGAAAATATGGCAGTAAAATCACATGTCAGCTAAAAAAGGATGTATTATTAAAAATGAGAGAATCTGATTTCTTTTTTTTTATTAAAGATTTTTATTTGTATAACATATGTATGGGTAGTTCCCCAGCATTGATCTTTACAAAGCTTTCCATTACAAATTTTACCCCCAGTTCCCTCCCCTCCCCCAAATGGCAGGAAGTCCATGACATGTTAATAATGTTGAATTACTTGACAAGTTATGCAAGAAAAATCCTATCTACAAGAAAAAAAAAGAATCAGAGAAAGGCAACACAATGCAAGCAAATATCAATAGAGATCATGAATATGTTATGTTGTGGTCCATATTTCATATCCCTCTCTCTGGGTGTATATGGTTTTCTTCAGTGAACAACTGGAACTGGTTTGAGACAATTCTTTGTTGCAGAGAGCCATGTCCATCAGAATTGATCTGTTGTTGCTGTGTATGATGATCTCCTGGTTGTGCTCGTTTCACTCAGCATCAGTTCATGCAAGTCTCTCCAGGCTTCTCTGAAATCGTCCTGCTGGTCATTTCTTACAGAACAATAATATTCCATAACATTCATATACCATAATTTATTCAGCCACTCTCCAATTGATGGGCATCCCTTCAGTTTCCAGTTTCTAGACACTACAAAAAGGGCTGCCACAAACATTCTTGCACATTTGGGGCCCTTTCCCTCCTCTAAGATCTCTTTGGGATATAGGCCCAGTAGAAACACTGCTGGGTCAAAGGGTATGCACAGTTTGATAACTTTTTGAGCATAGCTCCAAATTGCTCTCCAGAATGGCTGGATCCGTTCACAGTTCCACCAACAATGTATTAGTGTCCCAGCCCTCCCACATCCCCTCCAGCATTCATCGTTATCTTTTCCTGTCATTTTAGCCAATCTGACAGGTGTGTAGTGGTACCTCAGGGTTGTCTTAATTTGCATTTCTCTGATCAATAGTGATTTGGAGCAACTTTTCATATGACTAGAGATGGTTTTAATTTCATCATCTGAAAATTGTCTGTTCATATCCCTTGACCACTTATCTATTGAAGAGTGGCTTGAATTCTTATATATATGAGACAATTCTCTATA
>JAJPUD010000142.1:456478-492911 GCA_023553655.1 Myrmecobius fasciatus
ATTATATTAGGTTTTCTTTGCCTCTTCAAGTGATTTTACCTTGTTTTTACCTCCTTTTTTTTTATTTTACCACTTTTTCCCTCTTTCCCCAGTATGACAACCTTCCCCCCTCTAGTTCTCTTTTTCATATTATCAAAGTAATATCTCGTTAATTATACCCCCAAACTTTAAGTATCACCCTAGTAAAAATAAAGTTCTCAAGAGTCCTTTCCTTTTTACCTTTTTATGCATCTCTTGAGTTCTGTGTTTGGATGTCGAATTTCTTGTTCAGATCTGGTCTTTTCATTAGAAATAGGTGAAATTCACCTATATCATTGAATGACCATCTTCTTCCCTGGAGGATAATGCTCATTCTAGCTGGATAGGTTATTCTTGGCTGTAATCCAAGTTCTTTTGCCTTTCAGAATATCTGATTCCAGGCCCTTTGATCCTTCAATGTGGAGGCTGACAGATCGTGTGTGATTCTAATTATTGATCCTCGGTATTTGAATTGTTTCTTTCTAGCTGCTAGCAGAATCTGTTCCTTGGTGCTATAGTCCTGAAATTTAGCCACGATATTCCTTGGGGTTTTAATTTTGGGGTCTCTTTCAGGAGGTGATCGGTGAATTCTTTCAATGGTGATTTTGCCTTTTGATTCTACAGGGCAGTTTTCTTTCAGGATTTCCTGGAAGATAGTGTTTAGATTCTTTTTTTCATCATGGCTTTCAGGAAGTCCAATAATCCTTAGATTGTCTCTCCTAGATCTATTTTCCACGTCAGTTGTTTTTCGTAGGAGATATTTCATATTTTCTTCTAATTTTTCATTTTTTTGTTTTTGTTTGACTGATTCTTGAAGTCTTACTGAGTCATTCACTTGCATTTGTTCAATTCTTATTTTTAAAGTGTTGTTTTCTTCAGTTACCTTTTTAAGCTCCTTTTGTAACTGTCCAATTTGTTCATTGCACTCTTTTTCCACTTCACTAATTTTATTTTTCAATAAATTGGTGTCTTTTTCATATCTCTTTTGCAGGGCGTCATAGATCCTTCTTGCACTGACTTCAGTTTATTTTCCCATTTATCCTCCAGCTCTCTTTTGAGGTTCTTTATGCAGTCTTCCAGAAAGGCCTTTTGAAAAAGTGACCAGTGATGGTCTTTAATACCTTCTTCTGGCATTTTGTCTAAAGGAACCTCAGGATCTGAGGTCATCGCTTCTTTGCCTTGATAAAAGCTGTCTATGGTGAGAGCTCTCTTTTGCTTCTTCATTTTTTTTTAGACAGCGTGGATATCTCTTTAAGGTAGGGGGGAAAAAAACAGAGGCTGAAAGGTGGCTGAAGATCTTTGCCCTGGGGCACTTCGGCAAATTAATTTAAGGTGCTGGGCTGGTGGGGGCTAGGACTAAGGCCGAATTACTCCTTAAACAAGGCAAGTCTGCCAGAACACCTGCCCCCAATCAGGGCAGAGTGTCCCCAGTGCCTCAGATAAACTCCAGGTGTTTGGAATTTCTGCTACGATGAGCTGAGCTGAGTCCCACCCTCACTTCCGGCCTACACTGGAGTCCTCTATTTATCTCTCTGTCCAAATTAGACAAACCTGATATGAAGTTCTTCAGAGATATTAGCAAGCAGTGTCCAAATATTTCTGAATTCATTGACTTGAAGATCAGTTCAGAGGCTTATTTTATTGTTGATTTGAGAGAAGATCAGAGGAGACGCAGAGAGTCACCTTTTCACTCCGCCATCTTGGCTCCGCCCCGGAGAATCTGATTTCTTAAGGATCTTAAGAGTCTTCCAATATACTTGCCCAAGTTTGTGTCAGGATTTGAATTCAGGTATTGAATATATACAATATACTTTTTCTATATATATATTTTCCCAATATATATGTATACACACATACACACACAAATACACACACATACACTCACACACTTGCTCAAGTTGTGTCAGGACTTGAATTCAGGTTTTGATTCTGAGGTCAACTCTCAATACACTTTCTATACCTGTCAGCCTCTCAAAAAAATCCTGAGTTGACACTTACATCATTCCCTTTAGATTTACATCATAGAAAGTGTTCATTATCACATTTGAATTTCACAATAGCATGCTAGCATAGTTGTCAAGGTCACATTTTGTAAAGGAGGAAACCGTCTAGGAGAGGTTGCTCAAGTTCCCATTATTAAGCGCAATCAGGTTCCAGCCATCATCTTCCTCATTTTTTAGGTAAGAAACACAGAGAAAGGAAGTGATTTGCCCAGGGTCACCAAAAGTACCTGTTAATCCCCCGTTCCACTGAAGCAGCCTAGTGTAAGCACTGATGTTGGAGTCAGGAGACCTGAGTTCAAATTCTAACTTGGATATTTACCAACTCTATGACTTGAGCAAATTATTTCAAATGTCTCTGAGCCTTCTTCCTCCTGTGTAAAATAGAGGTAATAATATTTGTACTGCTTATCTTATAAGGTTATTGCAAGGAAAATTGCTTGTCAAACCTTATATTGTAGCTGCATGATCTGGGGTGAGTCACTTAACCCCTGCCAGGCTCCTTCTCTGTAAAATAAAGGAGCTGGTCCCCTTGGCCTTAGAGATCCATCTCTAAATCTATAATATTATGATCCTTAAAGAGCTGTAGTAAAAATGTACATATTATTATTTAATTAATAAATAATACTGGCAGTTAGGTGGAGTAGTGAATAGAGCTGTGGCCCTGAAGTAAGGAAGATCTAAGATCAAATATGGCCTCTGACACTTACTATCTGTGTGACCCTGGGCAAGTCACTGCGCCCTGTTTGTCTCTGTTTTCTCATTTGTAAAATGAGTAGAAGAAGAAAATGGCAAACAACTCCAGTATCTTTGCCAAGAAAATCCCAAATGTGGTCACAGAGAGTCAGACATGCCTGAAATGACTAAACAACAATAACAAAATTAATAATAGATTTATTATAATAATTATAATAATATATTGTTAAAATATGTGTGTATATATTATATGTATATGTGTACATATTTGTATGTATACATATTTAACTAAACATGTATATATACACATATGTATGAGTTATATTTATTTATATACTCTCCGGCCTCAACCCAATAACCTAACTACACGTATATTTGTAGTACAAAAGGATGTACTTGTAGATAAACTTTTCCAACATACAAAGCTAGGATCAGTAGCTTGGAGGAGAGTTGAATTTAAAACTTAAAATGCTCTTCCCTTCCTGCAACAAAACCCGTTCCCACTTGCATAGCACTGGGCCCTTCCTAGGGTTCCCTACTACCTGTCCTTAGACCCTGACCACATTTAACAATATCTGCTACACACACACACACACACACACACACACACACACACACACACTTCTTGCTGTCATACTTCACTATTAGAAAGAGGGATTTGGAGTCAGAATCTCTGAGATTCTATTTCCTCATCCGCAGAGAAAGGAGCTGGAAGGGGAGAAGGAAAGTTGGAACAAACAGATCATATTTGTTTCTTTCTGGTTCTAAATCCTATGTCAACCCACTGTCTTCACTCTTTTCCCAAACCTCATATCCTCAGAATCAAAGTTTCCACCTCTGCTGCCTACTCCTTGGGCAAGTCACTTAATTTGGGCTCAATTCCTTCATCTGTAAAGGGAGAGAATTAAACAAGGTGACCTCTGCCATCCCTTCTAGATCCAAATCTTGGCTTGTAGGATCCCATGGTGTCATGACCCATCTATTGGTAAATGAGCAATATGAAAGGAATGAGATTTTCCACAAAGGGAACATGAAATCAGGACATATTCATGGAGAAGAATTTAAACCTCCAAAGATTCAGAATCACTGATGTCTTCTGGTGTCATCAATGGACAGTCCCCACCAGGCTCTGATGGTCTTGCCCAAGGTGCCATCTGTGCTTGGTCTCTGCTGGCCATTGTTACCTGTTGGTCTTAAGTAAGTGCAATGAAATTGTGCTGCAATAGTTCTTGGTTGCTCATGATTGGCTCCAAAAATGGCTTCTTTGGGACAAGGTTAAAGAACTTGTTACTTCTAGAATCTTCATAAGCTGGTATCCTTATCCAGGAAGCTATTTTTGCCTGCTAGAAAGATGCATAGAGGCTTTTTTTTTTTTACTACTGCTTTTTCAAAGTTATCAGCCTATAAAAATCTTTGGTGGATTTTCTTCCAATCTTAAGGGTCTATTTGTTTCTTTAACCCTTGATCGAAATGGGAGTTTTCTCTCTAGAAAGGGATTTCTAAATCTTCTTGAGCCACTTGTATCTTCAGGCCTAAAAGTACCTTTTCACAAGCATTTCCTGTTCACCAACAGCATTCTCTCTGAGGCAGGAGTTTTTAATGTCTGTGATATTATAGACCCCTTTGACAGCGTGGTGAAGTCTATAGACTCCTTTCAGAGGCATAGAAAAATTAGGATTGCAAAAGAAACCAATTCTATTGAAATAGAGTTATAAAAAAAGTTGTTTTTTTTAAATTCACAGTTCCTAGGTTAAGAATCCTTGATCTCAGGAATTTCTGACAGAGTCAGAAAGTTTACATAATTTTTTGTCTAATTTTTGTTGACTAAACTACATCTTGTCAGTGTTCTTTTAAAAGCTTTTCTTCCAGCAAACTATAAGCTCTACCATCTGATTATGCCATAGAACAGTTGGCTTTTTTATTTGTAATCTACAAATTCTATTGTACTATAGGAAAAGATGAAAGGGACACTTTCAGAGAAATCTGGGAATATTTGTATAACCTGATACAAAACAAGTAGAATAATTCATATAAAAACAATTATGCTATAAAGACAAACAACTTTAGGGGAATGTAAGAACTTAAGAACTCAATGCAATAGTCAACATGTTTCCAGAGAACAGAAGATGAGGAATGCTATCCATCCCTTCTGACAGAAGGGTGATGGACTGATGGTGCAGAATGGGAATTTTTTATTCTTTATCTCCTTTCATTCCTCCTGCAACTTTTGGTTAACATAAAGCCTGTCTTCTGTTTATATTAACCTCAGTGGAACAAAACCTGTCCCTTGGGATGTACTTAAAGTCTTAAGCATTCCTTAGATAAAAAAAAAAAAAGAAAGAAAGATTCTCAACTGTCTCCAATTCCTTGGAGATCCCTTCTTTTAACATATTTGTGAATCTTCTAACTGTAGTTTAATCTGTAACCTGACTTAGTTTATCTATAGAGTTTGAGGAAATTTGTTCCTTTGGAGATGGATACAATTACTCTATTTAACTAAGTTTGTTCAACTTCTATGACATTGAAGGAAATATGGTATTATAGACCTATCTTTTAACTTTTATATCCTAAATAAGAGGAATGTACAAGTTTTCAATATATTAAAGAATTATTTCTCTGTCACACTGATATAATTTCATCTCTTAGATGTCTTGTTTGTTTGAATCCTAATGGTTATTTAGATTTATTGGGGGTTTTGCAAGGCCTGAACATAGGACAGTTAAATGGCACAGTGAATAGAGCATTGGACCTGGAGTCAGGAAGACTCATCTTCCCAAGTTCAAATCTGTCCTTAAACTGTGTGACCTTGGTCAAGTCACTTTACCCTATTTGCCTCCGTTTCCCCATATGTAAAATAACGTGGAAAAAGAAATGGCAAATCACTTCAGTTTCTCAGCAAGATTTGAATTCAGATTATTGTTCTATAAGAAATAATCAGCAGAATGATTTCAAAAAGACTTGGAGAGACTTACATAAACTGATGATAAGTAAAATGAGTAGAACCAGAAGAACACTATACACAGCAACAAGATTATGTGATGATTAAATGTGATGGATGTGGCTCTTTTCAACAATGAGGTGATTCAGGCCAATTTCAATAGACTTGTGCTGGAGAGAACTATCTGCATCCAGAGAGAGGATTGTGGGGATTGAATGTGGATCACAAGATAGTATTTTCACCTTTGTTGTTGTGGTTTACTCACTTCTTGTTTTGATTTTTCTTGTGCAACATGATAAATGTGGAAATGTACATAGAAGAATTGTACATGTTTAACATATATTGGATTATTTGCTGTCTAGGGAAGGGGTGGGGAGAAGAGAGGGAGAAAAATTTGGAATACAAGATTTTGCAAAGGTAAACAGATTGAAAACTATCCTTGCATGTATTTCAAAAATAAAAAAGCTATTATAAAAAAAAGATTTGAATTCAGGTGTTCAGCACTTTAGCTTCTGCATCAGATAATTATGAATAACTGCAACTTTACACTTTAGCAGTTTAGGATTTGCTTTAAGGAGGAAAGGTATATATTTTAAACAAGTTATTACCAATATTATCTGCTATATTTGGCCAGAGTTGTGTTGCTGATTGGGAAGTGATGTGGCATTTTGGATGGAAAACTGGACTTAAAGTCAAGAACACCTGGGCTTGGATGCCATCACCAGTATCCACTAGATGAGTGTCAAGGAATAATCCCCTTAATCTCTCTGAGCTTTAGTCTCTGTGAAAAAGTCATAATAACAGCACCAACCTCATAGGGTTGTTGAGAAATGAATGAGATCATATATTCAAAGTGCTTTGCAAGTAATAATCAAAGCTATTTGATACTGATTAAAAATCAGGCCCTTCCTACTCTATTTCCTAATACTTCTGAGTAGAATGTGGATCAATAGAAAAGAATGGGAAGAGCATTCAAGGCCATCAAAAAATGGGACTACACCACTTGCCAAGAGAAGGAGGTCTGTAAGGAGCTGGCCTCTGACCACAAGGCCATCTCACCCCAGCAACAAAGCTTCGAGAATTCTAGTAGGACATTGTTCAAAGGTCACTGCTGATTGCCTGTCTCTGGAAAGTGAAAATGAAACCTGAAGAGTTTTTGTTCTGAGTAAGCAGGTCGTGCTGATTGCATCAATTTGGGTGAAAGCTCTAGGCTTATAGTAACTCTGGCCCCCCATTTCTCAATACTTTACTTAAAGCTCAAAGCTGACAGACCAGGTATCCAGGACGTAGGTCTCCTTTCAGAAAGCTGGGGGCTTCCCAGTCCCAGAAATTCCCCCTTAAGAGTTAGAAAGTCCAGACAAGGAAAAACACCATCTCAATCATAATTGCAGTTATTATTACATTTTCTCATATCTGTCTATGGTCATTAATAAGTCGATAATCAGTAAATATTTATTAAGTGCTTATTGTGTGCCTGCCATTGTGCTAAGCCTGAAGATGGAAAGAAAAGCAAAAATAAATTCTGTCCTTAAAAAAACTGTAAAAAACATGGGGCAACTTGGAAATATAACTTTGTGCTATAAAAGTACTTTGGGCTAGTCAGAAGGATCAAATCTTGCTTCTCAGACAGACCCCAGAGAACCCCTTCTCTTTCTTAGTTCATTGTTGAAAAGGAAACTGGACTACAATGAAGAGCAAGGGAAGAGAGGCCAAAAATGATTGGCTCCTGGGAGTGCTCAAGTGTTCATCTTGGCCCATTTTTTCCCATTGAACCATTGTGGGTATTTGAAGTGACAAGTCAATTGCCACTAGCAGAGGGACTGGGACCCAGGCCAAGGAAACAATAAGATCCTGTGAGGAAGGAGAGAAGGAAGGTGGAATAAAAACTCCATTGGAGGTCTTGAAGTAGAGGTTGGACTGGTCAGCAATGTGAGGAAGGGAATTTCTGCTTATTTACAAACTGTACTAGGTGATCTCTGAGATCCCTTTTTCCAACTCTAAAGATTCTGTGATTCTGAGAAGGAGAAAGAGGATTGGAGAGGGAAAAAGAGAAAAGGGATGGAGGGGGGAGGAAGGGAGGGAATGAGGGAAGGAAGGAAAAGAGGAAAGAGAGAGAGAGAGAGGGAGAGCAAGAGAGAAGAAAAGAAAGCAAAAAAAGAGGAGAAAGGATGAAGAGAAGAAGAGAAAGGAGGGATGAAAGAGTAGGGAAGAGAATGAGGAGAGTGAGGAGAAGGGAGAAGAGAGAGGAGAAATAGGAAGGAGAAAAAGAGGAGAAAAGGGAAGGAGGTTGAGGGAAGAGGAGGAAGGAAAGAAGGAAAAGGGAAAGAAGAGAGGGAAGGGAAATGGGGAAGGAGAAATGAGAGAAGAAGAAGGGAAGGGGAGAAAAAGAAAGGGGGAAAAAGAAGAGGGTTGAGTAGGAAAAGAAGGCTTGGATTTGACCTTCCTTCCAGCAGATCTGACTGAGCCTTGGGAAAATGGTGAAGTTTGCCTCAGTGTTCTCTCCTTTCCCTTTTTCAGAATTCTCCCAAATGTCAGTTCCTTTCCTTCTGGTAGATTTGATGCTCTCCTTCAGTTTAAAGAGTGCTTCCTGTTTAGAGAGTGTATTTAGTTCATTCACACCAAAGTGTAAGGGATTTAAGGCCTTTTCCTCTCTTCTCAGGGGGGCATTTGTATATTACAAGTAGAAAGAAACCCAAAGAAACAAATGTTGATTTTTAAGTAACAACGAGAACTTCCTTCTTCTTTTCCTATTAGGGTCCTTGGAATGGAGCCAGTAGGCATCTGGCCAACTATGAGCTTCCCAGTCCGGAGACAATGCTACACATCTGAATCCCAGGCTTGACTTAGAGGATAAAGAATGAGAAGGAAATTTAGAGATTATTTAGTCATGGGATTTAAGCTGCCCTGTTCTCCTGATTCCAACCTCAGATTTTTCCATACTGTGAGTCACTGTCTTCTTCACTTCAAACAAGTCACAAAATTCCAGAATCTCAGTTAAAAGGAACCTCAAAAGTCAGCCATTCCTATCTCTAGATGAACAAAAAATCCCTTCTGCAACACACCCAGAAAGCAGCCACTCAGCCTTGCCTTGAAAATCTACAGCTTTCACTCCAATACCTCCCCAAGCAATCCATCTCACTTTTGAATAGCTTTGTTAGGAAGCTATTCTTCCCATCTAGCCTAAATCTGCTTCTCTGCAATCTCTGTTTTTTACTCCTCATTCTACCCCCGAGGGATTAAGCAAAATAAACCTAATATTCTCCAGTTCTTTCCAATTCCTTCAAATAGTCCTCCTAGTCCCTCACCATAGTCATAGCCCTGTGGATTTTGAGGAGTGACAGATGACACAGTCAATAGAGTACTGGTGTTAGGATCACAAGACCCAAGTTCAAATCCATTCTTGGACACATACTAGGTGTGTGATCTTGGATAAATCATGTGATCTCTTCCTAATTTCCTCATCTGTAAATATAAAGATAATATAGTACCTAACTACATTCTCTTTCCCAGGGTTGTTGTGAGATAATATTTGTAAAGTATTTTACAAATCTAAGCTGTTATAAATGCTACCTATTGTTCATGTCCTTCCTAAAGGGACTAAACCCAAAATTCCAGTTGTGGTGTGACCACAGGATAAAATACAGTGAGATTATCACTTCCCCTATTCTAGTCCATATGCTCACGATTGCACACAGCCACCATGCTAAGTGTTTTACAAATACTACCTCATTTGATACTCACAAATCCCCTAGGAGGTCGGTGCAGTTATTATTGCCATTTTATAGTTGAAGAAACTGAGGCAAACAGAAGTTAGATGACTTCCTACAGCTAATAATTGTCTAAAGCTGGATCTGAACTGATTCCAGGTTCATTGCTCTATCCACTGAGCCCCCTAGCTGCCTCCAGAAGCCACAGAATGTTTTCATATGAACTCCTGTCCAGAATGCCTTCTCTATCTTAAACCCGTGAGGTTGATTTTCTGAACCCAAATAATAAAAATTTACATTTAGCCCTGTTGTAACTCATCTTCTAAGGTTCAGTCCAATATTCAAGCCTGTGTGTATCTTATTGGATGACAATTCAATTATCCAAAAGCTATCCAGCCTAGCTTGGGGGTCCATCAATCAGTCTGATAAGTATACTACCTTGATCTAGGTCACTGATCAACTATTAAGTAGCACAGACCTTTGGAATACCATACTAGGGACTTCCTTTCAAGGTGATAAGGGAGCCTCAATTAAAGGTGTCAGCTTCTGTACCTCTGAGAGATGATTCCCATTGTCAAATACCCTCTCCACAACAAACCAAGCTCAACTCTAGGATGCTAGGATGCCACTGGAGAATGGTCAGGAACTTGGGTTCTTTTCCTTGAGAAAATCTGGAAAAGTGTAAAGTAGGTGCCCCCATAGACCATTAGGTAATTAAACCCCTTCTTTTTTTGGGGAGTGGGGAAAAGGGACTATTCTCTCTTCCCATTGCTTTCCTGCTTTTTCTTATTTCTAAAAGGGTTATTGCTAATGAGACACTTGACACTAATTGCCACTGGAAAGCCAAGGCCTCCTGTTGTTGGCCTCCCCTACCTGAGTGGAAGGCTTAATTGCTATTGGGGGTCCCTGGTCTTTTCGTCTGATAGTTGCCGTGGGAAGAGAAACTAAGCTGTGTTCACAGACTAAAGGGAGAAGTATGAAGAGGAGATGAGAGGAGAGCCAAGAATCTAAATGCCAAAGGGACTTTGAAAAGTCAAATAATTATCCCCTTGAATCTGGGGGGAATTGGATAAATCCTCCCAGATCCAGACTCATTTCTTCACTATCTCCAGTACATGCCATCCTGTGCCTTTGCTCAGGCTGTGCCTCTCCTCAACTTGGGAGGGGATAGCTCTTCTTTCTCTACTTGTGTCCATACTCTCAAATCCCACTTCTTCCATGAAGCCCCTCCTGACTGTCCCAGTCCACATTAGTCCCTCTTCTCTGAATGTCTGTGTTACATAGGGATATCACATTTTGTAGTTCTTGCAATGTAAAATGTGTTTGTTTCATATCCTCAGAGAGTAAACTTCCTGAGGGTAGGGATTTTACATACATATGCATATGTATGTAGGTATATAGAGATACATATATATGATATATATGTGTGTACAAGCACATATATTCAGATATGTATAGCTACATATTATATATGTGTATATGTGGGTATATTCACAGACATTATTTGTGTAATTACAATTACTTGTGTACTTTGATCCTTATCAAATTTAATATAATCATAGCCAGCATTTATAGAGCCCCTACTATGTGCCAGGCACTATGCTAACCACTTGACAATTATTTGTATATTAATCCTCATCAAATTTAATATAAGTACAGCTAACATTTATACAGCACCTACTATGTGCCAGGCACTGTGCTAAGCATCATTATATGTTACATATGTGTATACAAATGTATGTGGATATATACACACATGCATATAAAAGACAGGGGAAAATAGCTAAGATTGGAGTCAAAAGACCTGTGTCTCATCACTTATTGGTTGTGTGATGTTGGATATATCACTTTATTGTCACTTCACCCCTTTGTAACTCAGTTTCCCCATCTGTAAAGTTATTTATACTACCTAACTCATAGGATGGTTGTCAGGATCAAATGATTTGTTTCAAGATAGGTTTGTTGTTTTATTTTGTGTTTGGTTTTTTTTTTAAGTGGGGGCAAGGGAGCAACTGAATCCACAATTTCATTGGTGTGAGGAACTCCTGGTGTGGAATATACCTTCACCCTTCAGATCAGCCACTTATTGAGGGAACTAGATAGGACAGTGGATAGAATCCTGGATCTAAAGTCAGGAAGATCTGAGCTCAAATCTTGTATGACCCTAGAACCTCTATTACAATGCCTGCATGACCCTAGAACTTCTATTTGCCTCAGTTTTTTCAACTATAAAATGGGAGTGATAATATCCTCTACCATCCAGAATTGCTAAAAGGATCAAATTATACAAATAATTGTAAAGCACTTAGCACAGTGCCTGACACATAGTAGGTGCTGTATAAATGTTAGCTGTGCTTATATTAAATTTGATGAGGATCAAATCCTACAAATAATTATAAAGTGCTTAGCAGAGTGCCTGGCACATAGTAGGTGTTGTATAAATGTTAGCTATAATTATAATATATTTGATGAGGATCAAATTATACATATACTAGTAAAGCACTTAGCATAGTGCCTGGCACACAGTAGGTTCTATTTAAATGTTAGCTGTCATTATCATCATTATCAATGATTTATACTATTAGGAAGTTTTCTGGGGCATTTAGAGGTTAAATGATTTGCCTGTGGTCACACAGCAAATAAATGATAATAAATGTAAAGTGTTCTCAACCTTTAAACTGCTATATAAGTACCAACTTTTACTTTTATTCCCAGACCTCCCATTGGGACCACAGTGCAGAGCACAAAGCTCAATGAATACTTGAACTGAATTATCTCTGCTAATTTTGAGGGCCTAGGGAGAAGGGAATTTTTTAGCCTACTTTAGTCATCCATTCTGGTATTTCACAGGGCCCTCACTGTCAGAATACCATATGAGGAGATTGTGACATAGGGTAGGTTCCTTCTTTCTTACATGGAACAGCTGAGCCCTTTTTTATCTTAAATAAAAAGAGTCTGGAGGAAAGAGGAGTTCCACTGGGAATGTAAGTCAGATCCTGATTTCTTGTGCCTCCATGAAAAAGTCAGACCGTGCTCCCCATGCACATCATTGAAAACCCTGGCTGAGACAAAGGAAGGTAGAAAATGGAATATGTCTTAATTATTATAAAATGTTAGAGCTGGAAGGGATCTAAGAATTCATTTGGTCCACAGAAGTAACAGACAGGGAAGAAGAATTTTCTTTGTTGCTGGAACTGGCATGGTGGGAAGGCACTTATGGGAGCATTTCCTCTCCATGGGGCAGTTAGGTGATGTAGCACACTGGGTTTGGAGACAGGAAAGCCTGAGTTCAAATGCAGCCTCAGACATTTACTAGCTGTGGGAACTGGGACTGCTTAAAGTTAACCTCTATTTGCCTCAGTTTCCTTATCTGTAAAATGGAGATAACATTAGTACCTGCCTCCCAGGATTGTTTTAAGGATCAAATGAGTTAATAATTGTAAAGAACTTAGTATAGTGCCTGGCACATAGTGAGCACTATATAACTGTCAGTTGTTGTTATTGGAATCTGTGGTTCCCACACTTTTCACCTTACTGTCAGCTGATCTATAACTTTATGATAGTTGTGGGGAAGGTGATCTCAGGAAAGGGCAAGGGAACAAAATTACAGGACGATGGAGAACATGCAAGGGAGTTCCCCTTCTGCTATGTCCCTCTTCTCCCCATCCCCCCAGATTGTTCTCTACATCACAACTGCTCCCACATCCCACAAATTTTTTTGCCACCATATTTAAAACTCCTTGTTATGTCCCTAATTGGTCTAGATATCATATCAAAATAAGCAGGTATCCCCTTATGCGATTTTTTGTATCCCTCACTAGAAACAATGTAGCATAAAAAATAAAAAATGGTCCCAGAGTGTGTTTGAGGGCTGCTCCTGACATAGGATAGGTGACTAAACCTAAGCAATCTAATTTCTAAGTAGGTAACTAATTTTAGTCACTCAAACTATAAATTGTAGAAAAGTTGCTGTTTGTTTTAGTTTATGTTTTGTTTTGATAAAGGGAGTTTCTTTACTGGGAGTTCCCTTATGCTAATGAAATCATGGGATAATATATCATAGACAGCTGCAAGGGACTTTAGAACCTAGGTCCAAACCCTTTATTTTACTGATTGGGAAACTGAGAGAGAGATCATTTAAGTAACTTGTCCCAGGTGACTTAGTTACTGAGATAGAATTTGAATCAAGGTTTTCACAACTCCAAGTCCAGAAGTTTATCCACTTCTTCATGCTTCCTATCATAGTTCTTGAACAAAACAAAATAACAATCACAAAACCTATCACATAATACAAGCTTAGGTATCTAGTAAGAATTTGAAGAAAGCTTATTTGATTGATTCCTCCTCTGTACTTAATCACTCCAACTAGATTCTTAACCCTCAGGCAAAATGAAAGACAGAAATTGGAGCAATTGGTGGTACTGGGAGTCAGGGGATGACACAGCATGATCTTTACTAAGAGTCGCTATTCCTGAAGCCTAGTAGCTTCATCTGTTGTTGTTCATCCTTCGTTTTCAAAGAGGAGCAAGGTGATGTCTTCACTTGCACATAAATTGTTTTTAAGTAAAGTAAAGTTGCACAAAGTCATTAGCTCACTCTGTCTTCCTGAGTCATCCAAGTCCAGTTGCAGGGCCTAAGTCAAGGTGACTGGCAATGGCTCAGGGTACAGTGGATGATCTTGACATCTTCAATGTCTGATAAAAATCTAAGCATTTCACATTATTTGCTTCCTCTGCCTTCATGGCCATTGGAATAAATTGTTCTCATTTGTCCATTCTGCCAGGGGAAGTCTTCACATACTCAGGGTAAACATCCCTCTAACTCACCAACAAATGTGAGATTTATTGATTACTCTCCCCTGAATTAACTTCAATCTAATCAACAAATCAATCATCATCTGAATTCCTGCTTTGATTAGTAGTCTGGTAGGCTGAGCAGAGGGAAATACATACTCACAAATAATTTTTGAAAGCTTGAGAGTTTGGTATATGAAGGTAATGGAACATTATTGTTCTATAAAAAATGATGAACAAACTGATTTTAGAAAGGCCTGGAAAGATTTACATGAACTGATGCTGAGCAAAATAAGCAGAACAAGGAATACATTGTACAAAATAATAGCAAGAATGTGCGATGGTCATCTATGAAAGACTTGGTTCTTCTCAGTGATCCAAGGCAATTCCAATAGATTTTGGACAGAAAATTCCATCTGCATCCAAAAAAGGAACTAAGGAGACTGAATGTAAATCAACACATGCTGTGTTCATTTCTTTTTGTTTGTTTGTTTTTTGTTTTTTATTTTTTCCATGGTTTTTCCCTTTTGCTCTGATTTTTCTCTCCGAACATGATTCATAAAGCAATGTATATTAAAAGTAAATAAATTTACTATAAGAAGGGAAAAAAAGAAATGTTGAAAGTTAAAATTGTTTTGTGAACATTAGGGACAGATGTTCTGATTTCTTTTCTCAGCTTCCCCATGATCCTTCAGAACTCTGTAGCTACAGAAACAGGGACCAGTCCCTGTTTTTTTAACCATAGGTAAATCAAAGATAGCCTTGATATTCTCACACACACACACACACACACACACACACCCCTGTAGCTATAGGGAGAGACAGTCAATTCTACCTGTTTTTATTGATAGCCATAAAAAGAGAAGGATGGTTTAAAGTTGTTTGCAGATGTATGAAGAGGTAGGTGATATAATGGACAGTATCAGGATTGGAGTCAAGAAGACTCATCTTCCTGAGTTCAAATCCAGCCTCAAATATGGACTAGATATGTGACCCTACACAAGTCATTTATCCTTGTTTCCTCATCTGTAAGATGAGCAGAAGGAAAGGGCAAACTACTCCAGCATCTTTGTCAAGAAAACCCTAAATGGGTTATGAAGAATCAGACAAGACTGAAAAATAACTGAACATCAAGATACATGAAAGTCCAGACGTTTATCTTCATCATCTGGCCAAGATATTTTTCCCTCTTATCTTATTATCTGTCTTTTATCTATCTTCTTCTGTCCAATAACTTGAGCAAACCTGAGGAGTATTGGTCCTTAGGGGCTGTAGAGGAAAAGTCCTGGCTTTTCTTACCTCCATCTTGCCTTTTCAATCTATTCTGAGCAGCCAAGGACTGAGGGAGAATCCATCCAATAAGAGTACTATAGCTCTGTAATCCTAATTGAGCCACATAGGAGGGTATGGGGAGGGGGGAGTAGGAAGGACCCCTCAGGATTAGTGGATAACAGAGCTGCTCTCAAGGGTTAGCCTGTCCCAATGAATTGGGTCTCAAGGGCAGCTGTGGGATGAGTCACAAACTCCCAAATAGCTGCCAAGTTAGTCACTGACCCAGGGCCAGGATTTCACTGCTTGAAGGGGGTGAAGTGGGGGCATAGGCATGCATGTATAATGTTCCTCTTGCTTCATCCCTTCTCATGTCACTCTCCTGGGTTTTTCTCACATTTATCTTTGACCTTGTCTCTGTTCCTCCTCTTTACTGCTCTTTCAACCTATACATACAAGCATACAACATATATACATGCAACATACATATATATGTACACACATACACATATATACCTTGTGTATATACATATGTATTCATGTGGGTTTATATTGTATATGTATGTATGTATGAATTATAGCACAGTTCCAGGCACATAACTTAATAATTTTTTCTTAACTTAACTCTCCACTGCCTTATCTTCCCCATTAGATTGTGAGTTCCTTGAGAGAAGGGACTGGCTTCTTTTTTTTTAAATTTTTTAATTTTGCTCTATTCATAGCATTTAACACAGTGCCGGGCATAAAATAGGTGCTTAACAATTGTATCTTAACTTACACACACACACACACACACACACACACACACACACACAATATATTCACACATCTCTATCTCTTCCTCACTAATTCTAACCTCCCTTCCCTTTTTCTTTCTTTCTCTCTATCTCTTTCCTTTTCTCCTTACCAAGTCCAATCTCTCCCTTTTTTTATTTCCCCACTGAAGAGCTTATTCATAACCTATGGCAGCTAAGTGACTCAGTGGATAGGTCACTGCACCTGAAGTCAGGAATCCCTGAGTTCAACTCCGATCTTGTATCCTTACCAGCTATGTAATCGCAGAGAAGTTATGTCCTTTCTGTTCCTTCAGTTTCCTCAACTGTAAAATTGGCATGATGATAAGAATATCACCTACTCCCTAGGATGGTGGTGTGAACAAAATGAGATATTTGTGAAGTACTTTGTAAACTTCAATGTATAATATGTTGTTGTTTGGTTGTGTCCAATTCTTCCAGACCCCATTTGTGACCTTTCTTGACAAAGATACTAGAGTGGTTTTCTATTTCCTACTCAACTTATTTTACAGATGAGGAAACTGAGGCAAACAGGGTTAAGTAACTTGCCCAGGGTCATACAGCTAGTCTAAAATCAGATTTGAATTCAGGATTTCCTGACTCCAGGCCCAGAACTCTAACCACTGTAACTATTAGCTACCCCAGTGCTTGCTATTGTTACTCATACCTTTTCTGCCTTTTTGGATCTCCCTCTTCTCCTTATACTTTGTGATCTTCACATCTCTCAAAACCAGGCATTTCCTCTGGCTGGAATGTTCTCCCTCCCTATCTCCTCATCCTGGCTTCCTTCAAGTCTCATCTGCAAGAAGTCCTTTCCCACCATCTTTAACCTTAGTGCCTTTCTACTGAGATTATGTTCCTGCCATCCTATGCATATCTTGTTTGTACATGTTTGTCAGCATATTGTGAGTTCTTGAAAGAAGAGACTGACTTCTAATTTTTTTTTAAGATTTTTTTGGATTTTGCCTTTTTTTATCCACAGCACAGTACCAGGCACATAGTAGATGCCTAACAATTGTTTCTTAACTTAATTCTCCACTGCTTCCTTTTATCACTCAGGTCCCTTTCCCTCTTCCTTTCTCCCTCTATTTCTAATCATATCTATTCCACTCCCTATTTCCCTTCCTTGTTCCTCTCCCCACCCTCTTTCCTGGAACCCGGAGGTTAAGTGGGTCAGCATTCAATGAGCAGACAGCATAGAGAGCCCTATGTTGAGACTCTGGGTATGTGTATGGGGGAAGGGTGGAGAGAAAGAGTCCACATTGTAAATAGAAAGACAAAAACATGCACGAAATGAGTTCTGCTTTAGAGTTCAGAAATGCTCAAGAGATCCCTCTGAGTTGAGTCTGTTTTCTGAATGCCAGCTTTGGTAAAAAGTCCTTAAATCCACCTTCTTCCCCTCCCACTTTCTCCAATACAACTTAATAAAGAAGGGGGAAAAAAACTCCTGGACCAAATATGAACCATCAAGCTAAACAAATTCCTACATTGGCCATGTCTAAAAAAAAAATGAGTCCAGGCACCTGGCTTCTAATCCCAGTTTAACACTTGCTAGCCAACTGACCCATGGAAAGTCATTCAATTCAAGTTTTAGTTATTAGCATTTCACAGATGAGGAAACTGATTCCTATAATGGTGAGTTCACACATAGCTTTCAGAACTGGAAACAAAACCCAAGACCACTTTATAGGGAAATTTTGTGCATTTAAATATCTAGTACATGTGCAATCACTTGTGTCAGCAGAAGTATCTTGTGATCTATAACACTGGACACAAATATACTGAAAATGCATGCTTATTTCAAGAGGTCCTTTATGGTTATTTGTTTTGGCAAGGCAATTGGTGTTAAGTGACTTGCCCAGGTTCACACAGCTAGTAGGTATTAAGTTTCTGAGGCTGGATTTGAATTTAGGCCCTCATGCCTTTGGGAGTAGTGTACTAACCCATGTGCTATCTAGTTGTCCCATCTAAGTGTGATTTTACCCATGTACATAAAGCTTCTTGAGGTTTTTTTTAAAACTTCAACTCTCAAGCATTTGTTGAGGGTTGATTATATGCCAGGAGTTATGCTAAGCATGAAGGAGACAAAAATGAAACAATCCTTGGATTCAAGGAATAAAAACTATTACAAGCAATATATACAAGTATATTCTGTATATACAAAATATATAGAATAATAGATTTTAAAATAGAGGGACCTTAGAAGCCACCTAATTCCACTCTATCACTTCATAAATGAAGAAACTGAGGCCCAAAGAGTTTAAGTAGTTTGCCCTGAGTCACTATATGGGAAGGGTCCCAGAGACAGGTTTTGAACCCAAATCTTTTGACTCTAAATTCAGTATTCTTTACACTGTGACTTTCTCTACTTTTCTGCATATGAAACATATACAGAATAAATAGAGAATAATTTCAGACACTAGGGAGAGCAGTGACACCTGATGTGTGAGGCAATCTGCAAGAATAGTGAGGATGTAGAACATTCCCACTGGGACAGACTCTGCAAACATGGAATGGTGGGTTTGGGAATCAACAATGAGATGGTTTGTCTGGAATGTAGAGTTTGTGAGTTAGGGATAAAGATGGATAGATAGATATTTAAATAGACAGATGTAAATAACTAGGGGATAGATAGATGTAGCTAAATAGGGAATAGATAGATAGATGTAGATAATTAGAGGATAGATAGGCAGATAGATATATAGATAGATATAGATATGTGTGTATGTATAGATATACATATAGATATAAATGTAAGTAGATAGGCAGGCGTGTGTGTGTGTGCGTATAAAATCAGTAATGAGGGGGGAGAAATTGGAAAGATATTGTGGAAGGCTTTCAGTGCCAACCTAAGTTTATACAAGGTGTGCCAAAAGTTTTAGTATAGTTTTAAGCTAACATTTTAAACTAAATATTTATTAAGCTATTAACTTAAAACTAAGATTTTTGGAACACCCTATATTTTATCATAGATGCAATAATGAGCCATTGAAACTTCTTGAACTTCCCTTTTCATTTAAATTTATTGGATTTATTAAGCCCCATGTGCATTTAGTATGTAATAGAATACTAAATCTGGAGTCAGAAAGACTAGAGTTCAAATGTGGCCTCAGATAATCAGTAGCTGTGTGACCTTGGGCAAGTCACTTAACCATTGCTTGCCTTAATCTACTGGAGAAGGAAATGGCAGAGCACTCCAGTATCTTTGCCAAGAAAACCCATGGACAGTATAGGCATGAGATCACAGAGTCAGACACTATTGGACAACAAATGTACATGGTATTTTGATAGATCTTGGAAATAAAAACAAAAATACCACAAAAAAATTAGAGGAGAGCTAGAGAGAGGATGCTAAAAGAAAATAGTACAGAAGAGAATATTTAAAAAGAAGACAATTTGACTAATTTTAAAGTGAGGATAAAAAAGGAAAGAGGAGGAGAGAAGGGAAGTAAAGAATCTAAGGGGGTGCCCATTAATTGGGCATTAATTAAAAATTGCTAAACAAATGATAGAACATAGGCGCTATGAAATTATTGTTCCATCAGAAATGGCCAAAGAAAAGTTACTTTAGTTCCCTGGGTAATATGAATTAATACTTAGTGAAGTGAACAAAACCTGAAAAACAATGCAAACTATGGCAACATTATAAAGAAAAGCAATTGAGAAAGATTATAAAATTCTGATCACTGTAATGCCTAAGCATGTTTCTACAGGATCTTTGATGAACTGTGCAACCCATCCTGACAAAGAGATAATTAGAAGAACTTAGGGTGCAGAAAGAGACATTTTTTTATGGTAGGGAGAAACATTTTATTTAAAAGATATTCAATCTTTTCCCATATATACATTTAAGGAATTTCTTCTTTATATTTCTAAGAGCTATTAATTGAAAAAAAATGCCATCAATTCTTTTTTCACTTATGTTTTATTCCTACTTTATCTTATTCTTTTTTTTTTAATTTTATTTGCATAACATATGTGTGGGTAATTCTTCAACAATAACCCTTACATAGCTTTCCGTTACAAATTTTTCCCCCCAACTCCCCACCCCTCCCCTAGATGGCAGGATATCCACTACATGTTAATTATGTTAAAATATTGGCAAATCGAATATATGTATACATATTTCCAAACTTATTATTGTTGTGCAAGAAAGATCTTATCTACACAAACGATATATCAGATAAAGGAAACACTATTTAAGCAAACATCAATCAAGGAGTATGAGAATGTTATGTTGTGGTCCATATTTCACATCCCTCTCTCTGGGTGTATATGGCTTTCTTCAGTGAACAATTGGAGGTGGTTTGAAGCATTTCATTGTTGAAGAGAGCCATGTCCATCAGAATTGATAGTCATGTAGTACTGTTGTTGCCGTGTATAATGATCTCCTGGTTCTTAAGAGACATTTTTTAAAGATGTGGATACCTTGCAAATTTATTTTTCTTGAGTGTGTTTCTTTGTTCAAGATTTTCTTTTTCTCTTAGCTCTCAATGAGGGAATGATATTGGAGAAAGAGGAATTAATAGCAATGCTAAAAAAAACCATTGAAACTTTATGTATAGAAGAAACTAGAAGGAAGTTCGGAAGGAAGAAAGACAAGTTGGATAGTTTTGAAAGTAACATGGGATTTTATTATATACTTTCTTAAGCAAGTTGTATGAAACAGGAAGTGACAAATTCATATACAATCTTCTTTTGTGTTCTGATATTTATAAGAAAATGTTGAAATGATTTTTAGGTTCAGAATTTTTTTTTTATTTTTTAAATACTATTTTCCCCAATTATATATAAAACTAATTTTTAACATTTAAAAAAATTTTTTTGAGTTCCAAATTTTCTCTTTCACTGAGATGACAAGCAATTTGATATAAATTATACATAAGCAATCATGACAAACATATTTCCATATTAGTCATGTTATGAAAGAAAACACAGATTAAAAAAACATACACATGAAAGATAGCATATGTCAATCTGCATTCAAACTCCATCAGTTCTGGAGGAGGATAGCATTTTCTATTACAAGAACTTTGGAACTGTTTTGGAACACTGTATTGCTGAAAATAGCTAAGTCATTTACAGTTGATTATTGCACAATATTGCTGTTACTATGTACAATGTTGTCCTGGTTCTGCTCACCTCACTTTGCTTCCGTCTATGTAAAATCTTTCCAAATGTTTCTGAAAGCATCCTGCTCATCTCTTGCAGCACAATGATATAAAGTTCCTGGAACTCTTAATTGAAAACCAGATAGATAACTTTGACTATATTAAGTTAAAAAGTTTTTGTACAAACAAAATCAATGCAGACAAGATTAGGAGGGAAGCAATAAATTGGGAAATCATCTTTACATTTAAGGGTTCTGATAAAGGTCTCATCTCTAAAATATATAGAGAATTGTCTCATATTTATAAAAATTCAAGCCATTCTCCAATCAATAAATGGTCAAAGGATATGAACAGACAATTTTCAGAGGATGAAATTAAAACTATTTATAGTCATATGAAAAGGTGCTCCAAATCACTATTGATCAGAGAAATGCAAATCAAGACAACCCTGAGGTACCACTTCACACCTATCAGATTGGCTAAAATGACAGGAAAAGTTAATGATGAATGTTGGAGGGGATGTGGGAGGGCTGGGACACTGATGCATTGTTGGTGGAGCTGTGAACGGATACAGCCATTCTGGAGAACAGTTTGGAGCTATGCTCAAAAAGTTATCAAACTGTGCATACCCTTTGACCCAGCAGCATTTCTATTGGGCTTATATCCCAAAGAAATCATAAAGGAAGGAAAAGGCCCCACATGTGCAAGAATGTTTGTGGCAGCCCTTTTTGTAGTGGCTAGAAACTGGAAATTGAATAGATGCCCTTCAATTGGAGAATGGCTGAATAAATTATGGTATATGAATGTTATGGAATGTTATTGCTCTGTAAGAAGCGACCAGCAAGATGATTTCAGAGAGGCCTGGAGAGACTTGCATGAACTGATGCTGAGTGAAATGAGCAGAACCAGGAGATCATTATACACGGCAACAACAGTACTATATGACGATCAATTCTGATGGACATGGCTCTCTTCAACAATGAAATGCTTCAAACCACCTCCAATTGTTCACTGAAGAAAGCCATATACACCCAGAGAGAGAGGGATGTGAAATGTGGACCACAACATAACATTCTCACACTCCTTGATTAATGTTTGCTTACATTGTATTTCCTTTATCTGATATATCATTTGTGTAGATAAGATTTTTCTTGCACAACAATGATAAGTTTGGAAATATGTATACATATATTCGATTTGCCAATATTTTAACATAATTAACATGTAGTGGATATCCTGCCATCTAGGGGAGGGGTGGGGAGTTGGGGGGAAAAATTTGTAACGGAAAGCTACGTAAGGGTTATTGTTGAAGAATTACCCACACATATGTTATGCAAATAAAATTTTAAAAAAAGACAATGATATAAAGTTCCAAATTAAAAAAAAAATTCTTAAACCACAAAGACAAGAAAAGAAATATCCCCTATCTTCAAGGAGGAGCTTGGGACCAAGCAGAACAAGACTAGTCTTTTTTTCCCCTTTGGACTAAACATTTCTAGTTCCATAAACAGATTCTGACATGATAGGGCTTTGAGACTTTTTATCACTGTAATCATCTGCCCTTACCTCCAGATCTTTCCAGCTTATTGACAGCCTTCCCAAAATGTGCTACTAAGGACTAAACATAATATTCCAGATGTGGGCTGACCAAGACAATGTTCATGGAAACCATCACCTCCCTTATCAGCATTATGCAACTCTCAATGAAGTTTCTTGGGCTGCCATGTGGCACTGTTGACTCATTTGTAATCCATTAACAATCCAAGCTCTTTTTCAGAATTCTTGTTCAAACAATGCCTTCCCTGACCTTGTATTTGTGAAGCTGATTTTTTTAACTCAAGTAAAATACTTTACATTTACCCAGAGTATGTTGGAGCTAGCACATACTGGCTCTTGGATCCAAAAGGTTAAAATTTTCCCTGTAAGCACTTATATTTTGGAAACTAGCATATCATGTTTATTGTTTTATTAATGGTCTGTATTTAAGAAAGGGATAGGAAAAGTGAAAATTAAATTTAAACACGTGTCTAACTTTTTTTTCTGGAGAGCTGGTTGTTAAACATTTACTAACATTCTTACATTTGTCCACTATTTCTTTATGTGACTTTTAAGATCAAATGCAAACTCTTCTGATTGACATTTAAAACCATATTTTGTATTATTACATGATTTCCCTCTATGCTTGAAATAAGCTTCCTTCACTTCCTCTTATAGATTGCCTAGCTTTCTTCAAAGCTCAAATCAAATGTCACCTCCTCCATAAAGTCCTTTTAAATACTCCAGCTACTAGTGAGTCCCCATCTCTGAAATTACATTTTATTTTCTTGTATATATCAGTCATTTAAGCAAGGACTGGGGCTAGCTGCCTATTTTGTGTACACTTATATATTCATATTACCTCCCTCAAGAGAACATACAGTACTAGAGGGCAAAGATTGTTTCTTTCTTGTCACTGATTCCCCAGAGTAGCACAGTATTAGGTACTTAGTATACTGTTATTAAAAGCTTGTTGATTAATTTTAATTTTGGTGGACTGGTCTAGCCCTTCTGAAAAGTAATTTGTAACTATACCTGAAATGTTAATTACCTGTGCATATTCCTTGACCTAGCAACACCACTCCCAGGCCAATAACCCAAGAGATTAAAGAAAGAGGAAAAGGACTCATTTGTACAAAAGTATTTATAGCAACTCTTTTTGTAGTGGCAAAAAACTAGAAATTAAGGGGTGCCCATTAATTGGGAAGAAACTAAACAAACTGTGACATATAAACATGGCAGAATACTATTGAGCATAAGAAATAATGAAAGTAACTGTTTCAAAGAAACCTAGGAAGACTTGTGAGAACTGATAACACAATGAAGAGAACAAAACCAGGACAATTTATACAATAAAAGTAACATTGTAAAGACAAACAACTTTGAAAGATTTAAGAAATGATCAGTGCAAATGATTCTGGAGGACTAATGGTGAAATATACTGCCCAACTCTGGACAGAGAAGATGGATTCAGTACACAGTCTGAGACATATTTTGTGGACATAGCCAATGTGGACATTTCTTTTAGTTTGACGATGCATATTTATTACAAGGGTTTTTTTCCTTACTTTTTAATGGGGGAGAAGAGAAAGTAGATTTAAGGATTTGAATTTCTTCTGGTGCTATATTCTTTTGTGGACACAAATCCCTGAATTAACACTCCGTTATTTTATCATATGTAAATCATTTAAGCTCTCCAGACCTCAGTTTCTTCATCTGCGAAGTGGAACTAATAGTTCTTGAAATAACCTGCTTTACAGGGCTGCTGTAGAGAAGTATTTTTTAAACTTAAAAGCATTTTGCAAAAAAGTAAGTTGTATTCATAAAGACTTTACAATCTCTGTTGGGGAGATAATAGACCATGGAAACAAAACAGCAATATTTTTTTACTTAGATCCTTCTTCAACATCATTTACTTAGTCCTTTACAAATGAAGGATAAGAATAGCTAGGTGATGCAATAGATAGAGTGTTGAATCTGGAGTCAGGAAGACTAATCTTCATGAGTTCAAATTTGGCCTCAGACACTGTGATCCTGAGCAAGTCACTTTACCCTGTTTATCCCAGTTTCCTCATCTGTAAAGTTAGCTGAGAAGGAAATGGTGAACCACTCCAGTATCTTTGCCAAGAAAATTCCAAATAGAATCATAAAGAGTTGGAAACAACTAAACAACAATATTACAATCAGAAAGAACATGGATTCTAAAGAGGAGTGCTGCCTCTGAAGCTTACCACCCAAGTACCTTTGGCCAATTTACTGAACTTTGTCCTCAGTTTCCTTATCTGTAAACTGAGAAGGTTGGCTCATGGTAACTCAATTCCCTTTCAAGTCTAGATCTCTGATCCAAAATCCTTTGATACTATGATTCTGTGAGATAGATAGCACCACTATTAGGAAATAATCAGGGTTTTTAAATCATTTGCCCATGGTAATAATCATAGTCTGGTTTGGGAGCAACTGTTCTTTCTACTCTGATGGGATCATTAAGAACTAAATTAGGTGGCACAGTGGATAGAGCACCAGTCCTAGAATCAGGAAAACCTGAGTTCAAATCTGGCCTCAGACTCATAGTACCTGTGTGACCTTGGACAAGCCAATTAACTCTGATTTCCTCCAGATAGACAGAAGAATTATTTTGTGTGGTCTTGAAGTGTAGATTCTTGGATTTTTCTTAGGCAGTTCTGAATTGCTCTTTTAAAAAAATGTTTTATTAATTGACAAGCATCAATTTCCTCTTCCTTCTACCCCACCCCATGGTGGAAGGGAGGGAGAAAAAGCAAACTTCTTATAATTAAGATTCATAGTCAAGTAAAACAAACTTTCATTGCCAAAGTTTAAAAAATAGAGGTTTCAGGGGAACAGGGAGATGGCACAGTAGACAGAGCACTAGCCCTGCAGTCAGGAGGACCTGAGTTCAAATCCAGCCTCTGATACTTTAACATCTACTAGCTTGTGTGACCCTGAATTAGTCATTTAACCTCAAATGTCTTACAAAAACAAATACGGGGGACAGCTAGGTGGCGCAGTGGATAGAGCACCAGCCCTGAAGTCAGGGGGACCTGAGTTCAAATCTGGTCTCAGACATGTAACAGCTGTGTGACCCTGGGCAAGTCACTTAACCCCAATTGCCTCAGCAAAAAAAAAAAAAAAAAAAATAGGGGTCTCATTCTGTCATTTTCCACCTGCCTATCAGGTAGGCAGGATATTTCATCACTGGTGCTCTGTATTCATGGCTGGTCATTGTGTTGATAAGAGTTTTTATATCATTCAAATTTGATTTTATGGTGTTTTTATTGTAAATTGTTCTCATTGTTCTGCTCCTTTTACTCTTTAGTTCATACAAGTCTATTATGATTTTTAGTTAAATTAAGATCTACTTGAATTTTACTAGAATCCCATATCCTTTGGTTCATTCACTCTGGTAAAAACTGAGTGGCTTTACATATTAGAACTATTATTTATAAACCTAGGATAACCAGGAAGTTCTACAGTTGGGGGTGGCTTTGCTTTACTCCTTCACATAGGCAGCAAAACAAACATTCAGGTCTTCTGCCTCCCTTTAACCTGAATCCATTTCCTTGACATCATGCTCCAACCCTCTGGCTTCTAGCCTAGAAACCTCAACTTGCTATACCAGTGAGAGGTTTCTATCTACCTACTACTGCACCTGGGCTACTGGATCTATTAAGCATAGGTGACATAGCATTCATTTCTGCCTGGCAATGTGATTTAGGATAAGATACTGAACCTCTCTGAGACTCCATTTCTTCAATTGTAAAATGAGTTTCCTTATAGAGATGTGAGGGAAGCACTCTAAGTCTTAACACACTCATTTATAAATGAATATGTATTAACATATATTTATCAATGTATTAACATACATTTACAAAATGTGGACTATTATTATATTATTGCTGTCATAACAATGGCAAATCTGACTCATAGGAAAGTTGATAGTTACCTAAATGGTATGATACAAGGGGCCCAGAAAGGTCCCTTTGCTCAAAAATCTTTACCCTGGCCGGCCTGCTATCATATCTGAAATTCTATTATTTGCATTTCTCCTATAGCAGTCATGGCCAAGGAGAAAAGTCCTGAAGGATTTCAGTTATTATTGATGTTTGGGGCAAATAGCATTGATCATTGGGGAAAAATGCCCTGGTTTACATTCAATCCATTTCAATTAAATGAGCTTTTTGTTTTTTAAGTTTCTGTTATAATGAGATGTTTCAAACCAGTTCCAATTGTATAGTGATGAAGAAAGCCATCTACACCCAGAAAAAGGCCTAAGGGACCTCAACATAGCATTTTCACATTTTCTGTTGATGTTTGCTTGTATCATGTTTCCCTTCTCAGGTTTTTTTTTTTTTTTCTTGTAGATCCGACTTTTCTTGCACAGCAAGATAACTGTATAAATATGTATACATATAAAAATAAATAAATAAAACTTCTGTTATGTCCCAGTCACTGTGCTGGAAACAAAGGCAAAAAATGAAATAGTTCCTGCCCTCAAGGGACTTAAATTCTACTGGAGGAAACAACATAATCACAGACACATGTTTCTAAGTAAAGAGGGAGAGGAAAAGCCAGGAGAGCACTAGTGGGGGTGGGGAGGAGCAGGAAAGACTTCCCCTGGGAAATGGCATTCAAGTCCAGCCTTGAAGAAACCTAGATATTCCAAGAGGCAGAAGTGAGGACCTAGAGCATACTAGAAATGAATCCCAGCCTATGCAAAGGTATTAAGGTGGGAAATAAAATAATATGTATAGGGAACAGTGTTGTAGATGAGTTTGACTAGAATACAGGGAGCATGAGGGAGGAGGAGTATGAAATCATTCAAGAAAATTAGGACAGAGCTAGATTATTAAAATTTTTTAAATGTTAAATAGAGGTTTGTATTTTTCCATAGTGGCAATGGGAAGCCATTAAAGCTTCTTGAGGAAAAGAAGGGAAGGAACAAGAATTTATTAAATTGTGCTAAGCATTATGCTAAACATTTTACAAATATTATCTCATGTGATATTCACAACAATCCTGAAAGGTGGATGCTATTATTATTTCTAGTTGAGCAAACTGAGGCAGACAAAGGTTAAATCATTTGTCCAGGGTCGAACATCTATTAAGTGTCTGAGAGTTATATTGGAATTCACGTTTTCCTAACTCCAGGCCTACTGCTCTACACTTTATCTAACTCTGCAAAGGGGATAAAATTGAAATATCCAGGCCTGTCCTTTGGGAAGTCAATTTGGAATTTGCTGAAAATTTCCCAAAATGTGGTAGGTCTGATTAAAGAGAGATGATATTATCAAGCAAGGGTACCAAGGAGTAGAGAGTTATAAAGAGTACCAGGTTTTAGCTTGTTTGTACATACATACTTGTTTGCTTGTTGTCTCCACCATTAGATTGCAGATTGCCTCTTTTTTTTTATCCCTAAGTGCTTGACATAGTACCTGGCACACAGTAGGAACTTAATAAATGTTTATTGACTGACAAGTAAAAGCAAGATGGCCTTCCATCTGCCATAGAATTGAGCAGAGATAGGATAGCATGCTTTGGGCTATGACTGGAACAAAGATCATACTTGCCAATGGGCTGTACCTATTTATTTATTTATTTACTTAAAGGGGGCATTTGATTTCCCCTTATCATTCACATTGTTTTGTGTCCTAATTAAATGCTTTTGCTATTAGATTAATGATTTATGTGCCTTGGTAATAGATCCAAAGATTTGCATATTTCCATATGATCTGCACAGTTGCCAACCTCAATATGCTCAAGAAAAGCAATAAAGAACAACAGAACCAAAGTTCTCTGGAATTGTATAAGGTCTAGTTATTTCTTTCAGTTATATCTCTGTCTCCAGAAGGCACCTGTGAAAATGCTAGGCATTTACCTGGTAAGGATAAGCTATTAACCCATTAGTTCCCACTATCTCCATAGCAACTTTGCTTTTTCAGATAGGTTAGCAGAAAATAAGGTCCTGAGAGATAACAAAAATAGAGTAGGTAGTTCTCCAAATATAAGAATGTTAGAGCTATTAAGGAATTTTGAGCTCTTCTAGTCTAACCTCCTCATTTATTTATTTATTTATTTATTTATATATTTTTTTTTAAATAAAGCTTTTTATTTACAAAACATATGAGTGATTTTTCTACATTGACCTTTGCAAAAACTTTTTTTCCCAAGCTTTTCTCCTCCTTCCCCCCACCCCCCACCCTCAGATGACAGGTAATCCAATACATGCTAAATAGGATAAATTATATGACAAATCCAATACATGTATACATATCTATACAGTTATCCTACTGCACAAGAAACATCAGATCTAGAAAGAGAAGAAGAAAAAACAACCTAAGAAGGAAAACAAAATGCATGGAAATATTCACAGAAAGCGTTAAAATGCTGTGTTGTGGTCTGTACTCAGTTCCTACAGGCCTCTCTCTGGATGTATATGACTATCTTCATCACTGAACAACTGGTTTGAATCACATCATTGTTGAAGAGAACCACGTCCATCAAAATTGATCATTGTATAGTCCTGTTGCTGTGTATAATGTTCTCTTGTTTAACCTCCTCATTTTAAAAAAAACAAATATTTTATTTTCTCCCAATTACATGTAAAAACAATTTTAAAATTTTATTTTTTTTTAAAGTTTTGAGTTCCAAATTCTATTCTCCTCTCTTCCCATCTCCCCGAGATGGTAAGCAATCTGATATATAACCTCCTTATTTTATTTTATTTATTTATTTTGCTGTGGCAATTGGGATTAAGTAACTTGCCCAGGGTCACACAGCTAGGGAATGTTAAGTGTCTGAGAACAAATTTGAACTCAGGTCTTCCTGACTTCAGGGCTGGTGCTTTATCCACTGCGCCACCTAGCTGCACCAAACCTCCTTATTTTAAAGCTGAAAAAAAAAATAACAGGCTGAGGAAAAGAAAATAATTTGCCCAAGATCACATGGAAAAGTTGGGACTTAAACCCAAGTTTTCTCACCCTAAAGTCAATGTTTTTTCTACTATGACCTTCTTGCTATAACCCAGTACAACCAGAGAAAAAACAGCCGGAATTCTCTGCTCTGCCCAGTTCTAGGATATACACTATTGGCAGGAGATCAGGATGGAGGATGGAAGGAAGTTGGGAATATCTAGCCACTGTGGGAGGACAGGAAACAAACAAGAGACAGGAAATTGGGGGTGGGGTCTTGCCTCTGTTCTACAGCTGTCCTGGAAATGCTGAGGGGAAAGAGGGAAGAAAAGAGGAGGTAGGAGAAAAGAAGAAAATGAAAGAAGGGGGGAGGTAAAGGAGAAGAGGGGAGAAGGAAAAGGGAGGAGACTGAATAAAAAAAGAGGAAAAAAGAGGAGAATGAAGGAAGACAAAGGTGAGAGGGAGGAGAAGATAGGAAGGAGCTGAAAGTGGAATGAGAATGGGTATATGCAGGGAGTGTGAGAAATGGGACCAAGTGTTAGGCCTGAGCAAATGCCCCGAGCCAGGCCACTGGGTAGGGTTTTAGACCTCTGCTGTCTCCTCCATTTTCAATTTTCCAAATATGGAAATCAAGACACTCACACTCACCCTAATGGGGTGTGATAGGACAGTCCTGTTGTCCCTGCCCCATACCTTCCCTCAAGAGCCCAGATCCAAGTGCTGGGCCTCCAGGATCTTCATGATTCATTTCTCCCTGACTCCTGGGACAGAAAGGGCACCCCTCAGAATAAGTCTCCTTCTTGTCTGACTCATACTCTTGAGGAGGAGCATGTGACCCTCTCTCTGACTCAGAAGAGCCACTATGGATAGGCTAGGGTCAAGAAAAAGACATTAGCCTTGGAATGAAGGAAGCCTGGGGGTTCAAGACTTTGCTCTTCCACTAACTCACTGAATGACTTAGGTTTCAGTTTTCTAATCTATAAAACAAGGAAGCAGAATTAAATGATCTCTAAGATCTTACCAGATCTAAAATTCTATGATTAAAAGTTTATGTTGGGGTAGAATCAAGATGGCAGAGAGAAGTCAGGAAGTTTCCTGAGCTCCCCACAGTCTCCCTTATAAATAATGTTAAATCATGCCTTTAACCAGCTGTGTGACCCTGGGCAAGTCACTTAACCCCAATTGTATCAGCAAAAAAGCAAAAAAAAATCATGCCTTTGAAATGGATCCTGAAGTGATATAATCTATAAAAAGATGGAATGAAGCAATTTTCCAGTTTAAGATAACTTAGAAGGGCTTCAGGACAGGTCTGTCTCCGGTAAAAAAAAAAAAAGTAGCAAAAATACCAGGATAGATGGTGTCTGGCAAGTTAGCAGGAGATTCTTGGCCATAACACAGAACAGCAACTGAAGGCCCTTGGTCAAATCAGTAGGCTAGTGGTATAGCAGGCTTCCAGTTCTAGCACAAAAGGCAAATTGCCAGTGCAGGAACCCCCAGCACAAGAAGTGTGATTGGGCTAGGCCACGCCAACCTCAAGGGGTAAGCCATGTACATCCAAGGCCCTGGCACAAAAGCTGGTGACCAGGCCTCAGGACCCAAGCACAAAAAGTTTGGGATAGTATCTCCTGTGCCCCAAGAACAAAGATCAATTTTAAAAGTCATAAAATAGGCTTAAAAATGAGCAAAACATAGAAAAGATCCCTGACCTTAGAAAGCTATGATGGCAACAGGGAACATCAAACAAACTCAGAAGTGGACAACAATGTCAAAATGCCTGCATGAAGAGCCTCAAAGGGGAAAATGATTTGGTCTCAAACCCAAAAAGCCTTCTTGGAAGAGCTCAGAAAGGTTTTTAAAAGTCAAATAAGAAAGGTGCAAAAAAATTGGGATCCAGAGGGATTCTTACTTCCTTCAGCTTTTATTTCTAAGCCCAAGTCTCCAAACTCCAAGCAGTAACCAGTCCTTCAACAGCATAGTGCACTTCCTCCCCAGTTAGTCACAGCTAATAAGAACTTTCCTAAATTTCACTAAAAGGGGAGCTGGAATAGGGAGCGGAAAGGCTGTCCAAAGGGGAGGAAGATGATTGGTGAGGGTAAAGAGAAAACCAGGGAGTCAAATCAGAGAATAAAATCATGAGTAAAGTATGGCTGAGGCCTCCAGCATAATAGATAGGACTTGGCAACTAATTAGATTAAATAAACCAAGAACAGCTTCAAAGCTTCCAACCTGAGAGATTTTGAAGGATGGAGGTACCCTTGATAGAAACAGAAAAGTAAAGAGGAAGAATGAGTTTAGGGAGAAAGATAATAAGGGAAGCTAATAAATTCAAGAACAACTTCAAGATTTCAAACCTAAGAGATTGGAAGGATAGAGGAACCCTTGATAGAAAGAGAAAAATAAAGAGGAAGAATGAGTTTAGGGGGAAAGATGATGAGCTTTGTTTTAGATGTGTTGAGTTTGAGAATCCTATAGTTGGAGATCTATAGCACATGGATAGATCTCTACCTATCTATGGCCTGATTCAAGCTAACTTCATGCTTTAGGCTTGGGAATAGAATGAAAGTGAGACTCTCAAAGTCCATCTAACAATGAGTAAGAGGAGATTTGCTTAGCCATATCATGGAAAGGATATTCAGAAATGAAACAACATTGTTTCAAGAAAATTTAGCTCTCTCATCTCCAAACATATCTGGTAGATATGGTGAATACCATGGGAAATAGGAAATCCACCAAGTCTGAGGGCACGGATTCTTAATAGGGCAGCTTTTATACCCTGGAAGACTAGGAAACTATGTCAATAGCTTGAGCTTAACTTTTAGGACCAATCAAGTCTCAGGTCCAGCTTCCCTGTGTTTGTTGCCTAAACTTCATGAGAGATATTATAACAAGAGACTTGAGGGTTGGGCATGGATATTTGGAAGGGTTACACATAGAGATGATTTACTCATTCATAGTTTAAAAAGCATTTTCACAACTTTTTTCCTCATTTGACCCTCATGGCACCTCTATGAAATAGGTTAAGGTAGAGATTATTATTCCTCAAACTTATTCCCTCCCTCCAGTCCATAATTCACATGAGAAAACTGAGATCAAGGCAGGTGAAGGAAGTAAGCTTGCATGACTGTTAAGTGTTGGTAGAGTCGGGACTAATCACGCTGCTGAGTTCATCTGCTAGAGCCCTAATCATCAACTTGGTAGGTATTATAGCACCATCCTTTGTTAGACCAGGAAGGGGTTTTAGGAACCATCTTGTCGGCCTCCCCACTTTATAAATGAGGGAAGTAGACTCAGAGAACTGAGTTAATTTGCCTTTGGTCACACAGCAAGTTAGCTGAGATCAGACCTCACATTTCCTAACATGACATCCACTCCTTTTCCCACATCATTCTTGTTCTATTTCATGAGTGTAATTTCTTTTCACTGAGACTGGGGTAGCCCAGTTCTGGGCAAACAGCAGCTCTCTAACATGTGACTGACTGACAAGATGACATCACAGGCTTCTAGGCGACATCTGACGCTTCTTTTCCAAATATTTTATTTCACAAAACTTGCATTGCATAAAATAAACACGGTGATGAAACATTACATGAAAGAATATTACACAAAAAGGAATTTCCTGCTTTCAGTGATCTCTAAGTGCATATGAATACAGGCTAAAGGAGGGTAGAAAGAGAGAAAGAAAGAGAAAAAAGAAAGAAGAGGAGGGAAGGAGGGAAGGAAGAAGAAAAGAAAGTAAAGGAGAGAGAGAATGGGAAAAAGGAGAAAAAAGGAAGGAAAGAAAAAGAAAGAGAAGGGAGAGAGAGAAAGGAGAAAAAGAATTTGCTAAACACTTAAATGTTGAGCGCATGTTATACAAACACAAATAGATAATCCCTGCCTTTAAAGAGATTTCATTCTAAAGGAGACAACATATAGTGGTGGAATGGTGTCCGGGAAGGATCGTTTTGGTCTGAAAATTACAAGGATGATGAGTGGGAGGCCTTAGCAGACCCCACCCCAATCAGGAACAACAGAAACGTTAATCCAGTATAGTTCCTGGTTTCACAACTGGAGGAATGGAGAGGCAAGACTGTGGAGGACTTGGACACAAAGAATTAGTAAAAGTAAGTGTACAGGGTGACTGGCAGGGCTGTACTGAAATAGTAATCTGGGAAAAGCAATCTTCAAACAAGACAGTGGGATGCCAGGGCAAAAGTTCCACTGGGTATGGTCTGTGGTGTGAATAGGATGATGGTTGGCAAGATTGTGGAGGAGATGCTCACAGAGGATTGAGTAAGAGAAGGGACAGACAGCTTAGTGTACCAAGGGCAGCTGACATGGAAAATCTCCCCTTCACTTATACTTATCTTTCCTATAATACAGCTAGAGAAACTGAGGCAGCTAGGTGATATAAAGTACCAGCCTCAGATATCTACTGTGTAACCTTCTGCAAGTCCCTTTATCTCTTTCTAATCAGTTTCCTCATCTGTAAAGAGGGAAGAATAATAATAGCATCCACACCACAGGGTTAAACCTCCATTAGACAAATTCCTTGGGAGCAGGGGCAGTTAATTATATCCCTGGTGCTTAGCACAGTGCCTGGTGTATAGTAGGCACAATAATAAATGTTTATTGGATTGGATTGAGTGGGGTTCTTGCTAGGATAAAATTAAATAATATTAATTAAAATTAAATAATATTTTAAAGTGCTTGGCAAGACCCAGAGTGCTATATAAAATCTTATTATAATTATTATTTGAGGTTCCCAGTGAGGCAACTCAACAAGTCAGTGAGAGGACTCAGAATGTCCTCCTTTCCTCAACTCTGGGCTGGAAACATGGAATCTTAGAGTTCTAACTAATGCATTGTGACTGGGACTTTATCCCAGAAAGCTGAACTCAGAATGTACCAAATTGAAAGAGTTCCAATAGCAGTTACAGGGTGAGCTTCTCCTGCCCCTTCCCATTCTACTTTCCATTCTCCAGCACTGTGCCAGGTCTCTAGATCACCCTCCCACCTCCAATAAAAATTGAGAGGGTCTTTTATGTCCATTTCCCCTTGGGAGGTCTGTGGTGCTTGCTCTAATCATAACAATTCCTACTTATGACTCTGCTTAGAGATCAAGACTTATCTCCCACACAAGAGAAGAAATTTCTTCTTTTTCAGTCTTTTGCTTTTGCTTTTCTATTTCCTGGGCTCCCTTTTCCTGAATGTCCTCCCTCCCCATCTTCCCTGTAAGTTCCATTCATCCTTTATAGCCCATCTCAAATGTTACCCCTTCAGGTAAACCTTCACCTATTCTCTCAGTTAGTAATAAATACTTTTTCTCCTGGAGCACATTCAGCACCTTCTTTAACATCTTTCTAAATACACTTTCTAAATTAATCTGCAAATATTGGTTAAAATTTGTCCACAACTAATGTGTAAATCTGTTTATATGATTTTACATGTATAACCTATATCAGATTGCTTGCCATCTTGAGAAAGGGAGAGGGAAAGGAGGAAGAAAAAAATTATAATTCAAATCTTATAAAAGTGAATGTTGAAGACTAAAAAAAGTTTGCCTGTATTCTTTTATTATTATTTTTGTTGTTTTTATTTTTGTTTTATTGTTGCTGTTGTTGTTTGGTCCCTGATTGACTCATAGTGAATGTAAATAGCATTTCTGTTTTGGCCATAAACTTTGAGGCTTTTACCCTCCAAGATTTGCATTTTTTTTAACTAGGTAAAAGAAACCATTCTCTGTCTCATTTCTTACCTAGCTTTAATTACTTAATGGGTGCAGCCTCAGTCAAATTGAGACTTGTAGAAGATCTTGACTTAAAAAGGCCAAGGTCTCCCACTACATCCAGGGTCAACTCCAGTTGTTCTGATCTATATCTTGCCACTGGACCCAGATGGCTCTGAAGGAGAAACTGAGGCTGGTGACTCTGCACAGCTTAAATCCATTTCACTTGCATGTCATGGCATCCCTCCCTGATGTCAAGGTTTCCTCTGAGAATGAAGGACAAACAACAACATTAATAATAATAGCTAGTATTAACATAGCACTTTAAGGTTTGCAATACATGAATACCTCAGAGGAATCAGTTTATAGGATTAGTCTGCATGGCCTGGAAAGAATGAAATACAGGTGAGGTCATTTTAAGAGGGAGGTGAGTCATAAAGGAGAGCAGTTGAAGAAATATTGGTTCTAGACGCAGAAAAATGGGTTCAAATCCTACTTCTGATACATGATCTTGGACAAGTCAATTAACTTTGAATCTCATCTTCCTGGTTTCCTTGTGGCAGTTGGTTCCCCATAGTATTGTTGTGATGTGATGTGATGTGATATAGCATGAATAAACATCAACCCCACCTCTAGGAAGGAGAAGAGGTAGAAAGTGAATATATAGCAATTCCAACAGGGAGCTGACCTTGGAGTAAGGAAGTCCTGGGTTTGAGTCTTGCCTCTGACACATACTCTTTTTTTTTTTAATTTTATTTGCATAACATATGTGTGGGTAATTCTTCAACAATAACCCTTACATAGCTTTCTGTTACAAATTTTTCCCCCCAACTCCCCACCCCTCCCCTAGATGGCAGGATATCCACTACATGTTAATTATGTTAAAATATTGGCAAATCGAATATATGTATACATATTTCCAAACTTATCATTGTTGT
>JAJPUD010000142.1:502911-548681 GCA_023553655.1 Myrmecobius fasciatus
AAAAAAAAAAAAAAAAAAAAAAAAAGATCCCTGCTCCTTGTGGTTAAGTCTAGCCTCTCCCACATACAGTAGGTTCCCCTCAGTTTCTCTCTAGATAGGGACTTCCTATGTCTCCAACTTCCTGAGTCCTAAAATCATCCTCTCAGGACCCCAAGTGGGTAAAAGGGTACCCCCATTATAATCTCTAACTGGCAGGGTGTGCCCAAGACTCTCCTCTTCTCTGTACTTTCTCCCTGGGTGACAGACTCTGTGGGTTTAATTATTATCTCTTCGCATCTGGCTCCTAGATCTGTGTCTCTAGTCCTAGTTTTTCTCCTCTATCACCAACTATCTATTGGACATTTTGAATGTCCTCTAGGCATCTCAAATTCAACATATCTGAAACAGAACTCTCTCATCTCCTAAATCTACTTTTTCCCTTATTTCTATTGAGTCATCACCTTACTCTTTGTAACCTGGATCTGAAACTACTGTATCTTCTTTAAGCCTTCAATTCCCCACAGTTGCAAAAATATTATTTTTTACCTCCACAACATTTCACAAATCTGCCCTATTTTCTCAACTCACACAGCTACCACACATCTTGTCCAAGGGGTTGTGATTTACCCAAAGTCACACTGACAGCAATCCAGGATGAGACAGAATTTGAACACGGGTCCAAATCCAATGTTCTTTGTGGTAAAGAACACTGTGGGTTTCTCTACTTAAGTGCCTTTGTGTATCCATCTATGATTCTGTGTGTGTCCTGAGAATTATCTCTGTGCTTATGTGACTGTATGATTGTGCATAGGTTCACATAACTATATGTCCAAGTTTAGATCCATGCTTAAGTGGGTCCATACAACAGGCACCTACCTAGCCTCTAACTTCCATGAAATCTAGGGCCAGAGCTTCTCTCACATAGCCAGTAGGATAATGGGTTCTCTCAAAGACAGATCACTATTCCTCTGGTTGGACCTGAGCTCTCTCTTGCTTTATTAGTGCTCTTATTTCTGCCAACTAAAATATCTTATGTTAATGCTCAGAAGGAAGCAAAAAATATCTACACACTCTGCCCTCTACACTGAAATGTAAAATGAATTATTTAGCTCAAGAGTCTCATCAACTTCACATCTTCTTACTGTTACCCTTTGGTGACCTGTTTTTCCCTTCAAGCATTTCTTGAAGAGATAAAAGATAATAGATACTGAGCATCACAAATGTGCGTGTGTGTGTATACATATATATACATACAATATATACATATTGTATGTATATATATGTAGAAAGAGAGAGAGAGACACTAATAAAGATGATATATTTATCAAGGCTGATTTCAATAAGGTTATCTTAACTCTACCCTTACATATGAAATTGAAAAACTTTTGCATGAACAAAATAAATGCAATTCAGACATAAATGGAAATAGCGAATGGAAGAAAAATTTTTGCAGGAACAAAATTAATACAACCCAGACATAAATGGGGAAAAAATCTTTGTACCAAATATTTCTCAAAGTTGTGTGATAGCCAAGAAATATAGGTATCTAGAAGAAATATATAAAACCAAAAGGCATTACCCAATAAACAAGTGACCAAAGGATATGAACAAACAATTCTCAAAAGAAGAAATAAAACTAGAATCAAGCATATGAAAGAAAGTTCCAAATAATGAGTATTAAAAGAAAAGCAAATTAAAACTACCTTGAGGTTTCACTTCATAGCCAGCAAATTGCCAAGATAGGTAAAGCAGAAAATAGTCAATATTGGAGGGATTATGAAAAGACAGGGACATTAATGCACTGTTGGTGGAGTTGTGAATTGCTGCAATTCACAATTGTTTCCATTCTGGAATATAATCTGGAATTATACAGAGAAAGTTAAGTAAAATGTCCATATTTTTGACCCAGAAATTCCACTTCTAGATATATACCCCAAAAATGGGAGTGACAAAAATAAAGACTCCATACACCAAAATATTTAAAGCAGTACATTTTGTTATGATAGTTGGGGAATGGCTAAGCAAGTTGTGGTGTGTTAATATAAAGTGCTACAAAACAGAAACAACCAAGTATAATGTATACATAGAAATATGGGAAGAATTGTATTATTCTATGCAGAGTAAACAAAATTAAGAAAATAGACAAAATGGCTATCCCAATGTAAATGGAAAGATCAACAACAACAACAAAATCCTGTAGAAACTGAATGCTATGAAATTATTATGACCAAAGTCAATGAAGATACTTTCCCCTACTTTGCAAAAATTGAAGATTTGGAACATACCATAGATATAGTATTTTGGTGGACTTGTTTTTCCCTCTTTTTTTATTGTATTATAAAGAATCATTCTCTGGGAGGGAGAAGGGCCATACATATAAAAATATAAGTGATTCTCCCAATATATATATATATATATATCAATAAAATTTTATTATTTAAAGAGAATGTTGCTCTTCATCATAACCTTTCACTTGGATACTATGTATCACTGCATCCTGTATAATTATAAAGACCAAGCTTAGTCTAGAAGAGTTGAGAAAATGAATTCTCTTGGAAGAGATGAAAAACTAAAGCTGAGGAATATATTGTCCTACAAGTGATGTCAATATGGATATGCTAGTTGATTTTGCTAAATATTTTCTTTTTTAAAAAAAAATCTTTATAAGAGAAGACTGTCTGGATGGATAGACATATATTAAGAAATGAAAGCGAAAAAAAAGAAATGAAAGTGAAAAAATAAGGAAAAAGAAAGAATGAGTACCAGACTTAAGATTCAGGAGACATGAGTTTGAGTAAAGTAAGATCTGAACATTTAAAAGTCATGAGAGTTTAGTCTTTTATTTACAGGATTGTTGCTTCTTGTAAACCTTAAAGCCTCCAGAAATGTGAGTTTCTATACATAGTCCATGAATCCAGAGCCTGAGTGGTATCTAATCTTTGCCTCTGTCTCAGAGGTCTGCAGAAGATAGATGTTTAAGAATTGTGTCTTGAGGCTGTGTGACCTTGGGCAAGTCACTTAACCCCAATTACCTCAGAAAAAAAATCACGTCCTGAATTGAGCATAATTCCAACCTGCCAGAGTTGTCCCTCCATCCAAGACCAAGACTTCCCACTATAAGAAGAGAAGGTTGGAAAATCCATTTACCTAAAAAAGTCTCACGAATTTGCAAGCCTGACATGGGGCTGGCCAATATCAGTACTTGTTTAAGGTTGAGATTGGTCCCCCAGATGGAAGAAAGGAGGCAGGAGGAGTAGTCTTATGTTAGAGTGAGAGAGGATTGATTGGTGCTAGGTGGAAAACAATGGCCTGGGGTTCTATAGCACATCCTTTGGACTGAACATCCTTCCTTCTCAGATCAGCAGTTAGTTGGAGGAGAATCAGACTGGACCAAGCTGAAAATAAGAACCAGGGAGACTAGAATTGGTGATCAGGGGATAAAGCAGACTCAGCTCAGGAAAAAAAAAACAAAAAAAAAAACAAAAAAACTACCCCCAAGACAGAATGAGTAAGCCGATAGAAGCCCTGTGGAAAATGTTCATGTTTAGGAGGTCCAGGAAAATGAGGATATATTATCCTTCTCCATATCTCTCCCCATTCCCTACCTTCCCTCCCATGATCTCTACTTAGCCCAGGGCTTGGTACATAGTAGCTGGTTGATTGGAAAAGAAAGGTTAATTAGGTCAAAGCTTCTTAAATTGTGGGTCACAACCCTGTATGGGATCACATAACAATGTGAGATTCATGAAAAATTTGACAACTGTAAAAGTTATCAAATATTCTGCCAAAATTTAATTCTTTATGTAAAAATAAGCAAGTATATCATTCTCATTAATAAATTTGTTTTTATTTTCAGTAAATGGCAAAAATTATATATATATATTATATTAGGTATATTTAATTATATATATGTACATATATATAATTATATATATGTATATATATATATAAAACCAAAAATAGTTTTAAAATAAATTTTCTTTATGATTTACTATCAATCAGTAAATGTTTGATTTCTATATTTATTTTATATACCTATCCCTGGGGTTGCATAAAATTTTTCATCTAAAAAGGGATCACAAGTGGAAAAAGTTTAAGAAGCCCTGAGTTAGCTGAAGTGACTTCTGCTTCATCAATTTTCTTATATTTTTTTGTCCTCAAGAGGTTGCTGTTTTCTCCCTCCCTATCTCCTTTCTGGTCCTATCCCTGATAAGCTCCCTAACTCTCAAAAGCAGTTCTCCCAGACCCACCATCTTCAGTTCCAAAGAAATCAGTTACTTAGTATGTGAACAGCCTAGGGATTAGCCTTGTAATTATATTGGCATAAGGAACAGAATAAGTAATCTCCTTCTACATATATAGGTAAGCATTTTGTCCTCAGTTTAAAGCCACAGACAGTTGCTTAGGACACCGAGAAGTGGTAATTTGCCCCAGTTTCCCTGGTCAGAATTTGTTAGACGTGACATTTGAACCCAGATCTTCATGATTATTTCTTTATCTACCATGGGACTGGTCCAGAATGATCACATTGTCAGAGAATCTCAATTAGAAATAACTTCAAGGGTCATTTAGTTCAGACCACATATAAACAAGAAGCATTTTCACAACAGAACCACAATAGTAGCTTATCAATTCTTCTCTAAAGACCTCAAGTGAAGAGGAAACAACTATCTCTAAGGGCAGCCTACTGTACTTTGAGGTAAATTTACCAATTATTAGTACATTTTCTTAAACATCAAGCTAATTTTGCCTCTTTACACCTTCCACTCATTGCTCTTGGTTTTGCCCTCAGGTACCAAGTGACTCAAATCTGAGACTTCTTTCATAGGACAGACCATTATACATTTTTCCCCATTCACCCCCATCTTCCCATCCATCTCCTTTTCTCCAGATTAAGCATCCCCAATTCCTTTTGTCAGGAAAACTCAGGATGCTTTCAGGTGGGAGCCGGTATGACAGAGGACCCTTGGGATGAATCTAGCAGGTAGGGCATTGACCTCCGAAGCTGGAAGCCTTGTGGGGTGAGAGAAAATCCATTTGGGGGAGAAATCCTGCCCATACCTTCAGAATATTATCAGGCTTGACCCTTCCATCCTGGTCCTCTTACCTGTGCTCAAGCAAGGAACGCGAGCCATGCTGGGCAGGGCTGGAATAAGCTGGGGTGAGGACGTCCCTGATGGTGTAGCATACCCAGAGTAGCCTGCACAAGGCAGAAATTACAAGGGGGGCTCTTTTCCCCACACTAGGCAGGTGTGAAATGCAAACCACCCCTTACCTGGCATTCTTCCCTCTCTTACCACCACTTTTTTCTTCTGAATCAGATCACTAGTCCTCCTCCCCTTCTCTATTCCTCCCAATTCCCCTCCCAGTCAAGCTATTTCTTCATTTCAAAGAAATTCTTCCAGCAGTTAGCAAAGGATGATCCCCACAGATTGAAATTCTTAGTAAATATTTCTGCTAATGCATTCTTAGGCCTGACCTGTTAACTCTCTTCTCCCTCCAGCCATCTCCTTTCCACAGGGCAGGGTTGTTTAGTTATCCCTATTGGAATCTGAGGGTCTTGGTGCCTTTGAAAAAAAGGCCCAAGGACTAGAGGGGTGGTGGAAGGAGCTGGAGGAGAGGCAAAGGATAATATTCCCTTCTGTGGGATGGGGAAGGAGGTAAGGAAAGGGCAGCATGGGAGATTAAGGACAATATCCCCAATCCTTAATTCTTCAGCTGGGAGATAAAAAACTAGGTTCTTAGTCTGAGTTTGACCACTAAGTTGCTATGTGATATTGGGCAGATCTTCTAACCTTTCTCAATCTTGGTTTCATCCTCTGAATTCATTTCCTGCATTGAAAGGCACAATTCCCACAGTAAACATAGTACTCTACCATCCTAGACCTCATATGGAATGATTGTGTTCAGTTCTGGGCCCCACAATTTAAGAGAGTAACCATGATAGGAAAGAGTCTCAAGTCCATGTTATAGGAGGATCAGTTGAAGGAAATGAGGATTTTGAATCTAGGTAAGTTTGAGGTTAGATTGATAACTCCCTTCAATTCTGGAATAGCTGTCCTGGAATTGCTCTGGTTTTAAGGGATATAACCAGGAGAAATGGGTTGAATGTTGCCAAAAGAGAAATGTAGTGTAGTGTATTGTATTTATCATATAATTTATCCTATCTAGCATGTATTAGATTACCTGTCATCTAGGGGTGGGGGGTGGGGGGAAGGAGGGGAAAAGCTTGGGAAAAAAAAGTTTTTTGCAGAGGTCAATGTTGAAGGGTCACTCATATGTTTTGCAAATAAAAAGCTTTATTAAAAAAAAATAACCCCCCCAAAAAAAAGAGAAATGTAGCTGTCAGGAAACACTTCCTATCAATTAGGACTGTCTGTGGATTGGATAGGCTGCTTAGAGGGATGGTGGGCTCCCCCTTCCTTAGAGGTCTTCAATCAGGGGCTATAAGACCACTCATTATAGTGGAGATTCTTTTTGTGTATGGGTTGGATTCTCTTTCATCCCAACCCCAGCCCCTATCAACAAGGAATTCTTGTTATAGCTCATATCCCCTAACTCTTCTCATTCTTTTGAAAGTAACAGAAATAACACTAGATTTTATCATAAGGCCTAAATTTTAACTTTGACACTGCAACTTTTACTGAGTCACTTCCCTTTTATAAGCCTCACTCCTTTGTGAAATATGGACTGTGTGATCTTTTTTTTTTAATTGAAGCTTTATTTTCAAAACATGTGCAAGGAAAATTTTTCAACATTGACCCTTGCAAAACTTTGTGTTCCAATTCCCCTTTCCCTTCCCCCACCCTCTCCCCAGTTGGCAAGTAATCCAATATATATTAAACATGCTAAAAATATATGTAAATCGAATATATGCATACATATTTATACAATTATCTTGCTGCACAAGAACAATCAGATCAAAAAGGAAAAAGATGAAAAAGAAAATAAAATGCAAGCAAACAACAAAAAGAGTGCAAATGCTATGTTGTGGTCCACACTCAGTTCCCACAGTCCTCTCTTTGGGTGTGGATGACTCTCTTATCACAAGATCACTGGAACTGGCCTGAATCATCTCACTGTTGAGAAGAGCCACATCCATCAGAATTGATCATCATATTGTTGTTGCCGTGTATAATGATCTCCTGGTTCTGCTCACTTCGCTCGGCATCAGTTCATGCAAGTCTCTCCAGGCCTCTCTGAATTCATCCTGCTGGTCTTTTCTTATAGAACAACAATATTCTATAACATTCATATATCATAATTTATTCAGCCATTCTCCAATTGATGGGCATTCATTCAGTTTCCAGTTTCTTGTCACTACAAAAAGGGCTGCCACAAACATTTTTGCACTTGTAGACCAGTTCTAAATCCTGTGGTTTTTTCCTCACTATTCTCTCCTCTCCCTGCTCTGTTCCTGACTCTCTAGACTTCATGTCCAGTAGCTTTCTCACCCTGGAAGATGTCCCTACCACTCTGCCTCCACCTCCAGTTGGTGAACTCCTCCCAGGAGCTCCATTTTGAAGAAGCAGGTTCTTACCTCCTGACTCCTTGGTCTTTTCCAGTTAACATTCTACCTTCCCTTTCTCTTCTCTCTCTACTTTTCAGCTACTATTTGTGTCTTCTCCATTAGAAAGTAAGTTTCTTGAGGGCAGGGACTGTCTTTTTCCTTCTTTGATTGTATTCTGCATTTCCAATGTTTAGCTCTGTGCTTGGCCTTTAAGTGCTTAATAAATGCTTGCTCTCTCCATTTCTTATTCCTTTCTGTTATTTGCCCTTCATTCTCCAAAAGCACCACGACATCAGAAGGTGATGGCCACGACATGCAAGTGAAAGGGATTTCCTCGAGGGAGGGCTGTGCAAGGTCACCTGCCTCATTTTCCCCTACAGACTCATCTGGGTCCCGTGGAAAGATAAAGATCAGGATGACTGTCCCTTCTTGCTCCCTTTCCTTTCTACATCATCTTAGATTATTTCCTCTCTGGCCTTTCAAAATAGCCTCTTTCCTGAGGCTCCCCTTTCCTCTAGAAAAGTTGCCTCCAGCTTAAGTCTCTGCCCAATCACCTTTTCTAGATAGCCAGTATTCCGTTTTGATTTGGAGGTAGGGAGGTGAGGAAAGATGCAGTGACTTAGTTGCCTTTCACCCTCACCTGGACAGGGTAGGTGGGCCCTTGCTACTTACTAGGCTTCTTGCTCAAGGGGCACCCAGTCTCCTGTTTTTCCCATTCTGGGTATATGATTGATGTGCTATATCTGGAAAGACCACCAGCCCTAGATAACCTGTATTCCCTGCTCAAATTTGAAGGTGGGCAAGTGAGGCAGGGAGGGAGGAAAACAATCCATAGGGAGTTTACTAAATAAGGTCTCCCAACATCTACTGTCCAATTAACCATCAAATCTATAGAGTGGAGGGAACCTTGAAGATCATCTTGTCAGCTCCCTCATTTTAGAGAAGGAAGAAAAGCCCAAAAATAGGCAAGGGGAAGGGAAGAAAGAGTGGGCGAACTTGCCAGATGTAACACAATTAGTGATCAAGGCAAATCACAATTCCACAATTTCCACAACATGTAAAATGTAAGGACTGGATTAGGCAGTCTTTGGGGCCCCTTCAAACTCTATTTTATGATTCCAAAGCTTAATATTAGATCATAGAATTTGAAAGGGACCTTAGAGGTCATCTGGCCTAGACCTCCTCATTTTTACGTAGGAGGAAAGATAAGAACAGAAAATCCAAGTTCAGCATGTAAAAGACCTGAGGTTCAAACTGAGGTCTTCCAACTTTCAACCACACCATGCCACTAGATCCTACTATCTGTACCTTCCCAAAATCAAGATTTGATTGGGAATTGAATTGTTGGCTTTCTTACTTTAAAAGCAGCTTTTGAATGCCCCAGAAAGACATGATTCTTATCTTCAGCGTAGATCATGCAATTTGGAGCCACTGGAAAAATTGGAAGTGGCAAATTGGAAGACCTATATTTCTACTTCACTACCCACTCCCATCCTTGGGGAGTAATGCTAGAGAAGAATGGGATTCTTGGCCTCTGTCTCATGGTGTAGAGATCCCCAGCTAGCATTCCAACACAGCTCCTTGGCAGTGAATAGAAATGAGGCTCTTGGCTTTAAAAACATAAGCTCTCTGTGCCTGTTTCCATTCCTCAGGGCTCCTGAAGACCCCTGGATGGAAAGGAAAGGAATCCCAGTGTCTTATAGCTTTAAGGGATTTTTAGAAATCATCTAGTCCAACACCCTCATTTTTGCAGATGAGGAAACTGAAAAGGTACAAAGGCTTTCCCAGGAAATGGGCTTAGAACCAGGAGCCTTTCTAGACCATGTGAGGCTAAGTGGAGCAGGGGATAGAGGCAAGCAGCCTCTCTGTCTGCCCTAGTCACAGTATTCCTTGTATTGTGACAGCAGTTTACAATGGCAGAAGGGCAGCTGATGGCACAATGAATTAAGCATTCAAGTAAGGAAAACTTGAATTCTGAACTCAGTCACCAGTACTCTGAACTAAATCCTTTACTTGTAAAGGATCCATGACGCCAACCTTGCCCTACTATTGTTGAGAATCAAATGCAGAGCTCTTTGTAAACAAAACTCTCTATATCAACTATTCTATCAATGATTTTTGAGACCTTCCTCAGGGTCACCATTTTTCAGGCTGTTAGCCTACTTCATAAGGTAGAATGCCCAGAATGGAATGTATGACCTTGCACAAGTCACTTAACTTGCTTCGGTTTCCTCAATGGTAAAAGAGGGCTCACCTTAGAGACTTATAAGTTTTGTGAGGATCAAATATTTGTAAAATGCTTAGATCACAGTGCCTAATAATTATAGGTGCTTAATGCTTATTCCCATCTCTATGAATAGTATGGGAGAACTGGCGGTTGTTGGTAGTGGTTGTCCTTGGTCAAAGCAGACCATGACATCAGGGAGGCTATTTGGATTTGAATGAGGGCTGTGCAGGGACACCTGCCTCACTCTCCCATCTGGGTCCAGGGGTCCAGAGATGGCCCTGGGGAGTTAGGGGCATTACAACTGCCTACCTCGCTTCAACAGCAGTTTCCAATGAATTCTCAAATTTGGAAATTAGTAGCAGTTGTGAGAACTTTGGCTCAGATACTCAAGCTCTACTGTCCTCACAGAAGAAAAGTAATTTCAAGTCACTGGAGATGACACAGATAGGTTCCAAAACATCTGGTTCACAGAAGACAGGTGTATATTTAGTGACACTGCTTCCAACTGATGAATATTATAGGGTTTAATGCTGGAAGGGGATTTAGAAATTCTCTAATCTATTCTCTGACATTTTATATAATTAAGGAATGCCCAGGATCTGAATTTGTATATATCATGGTGGACGTCATAGGTTTCTCATGTTGGAGGAGTTTCATACTTCAGGCCAGGGTTAGAATAGAAAACCTTAAGTTCCTTCAAATTCTAAGCGCCTGTAACTATAGCCATCCCCTGCCTACATTTTTAATAAGGCCACTGGAAAGATTGGGTGCACAGGCACACAAAAACAGCATCTCCAAACTTCTTTCAGCCTGACATCTGCTTAGAGGTTCGCTTAGGAACACAGAGTGTGTTTTAGATGTTTACATGAATCTGTCTCATAAAATCCTGAAGTTAATGTCACCTTGTCATCATTCATAGCTATCTGTGTTTTCCAGGCCATGCTTTTCCATGATGAGGTCTAATTCTTGAAGGAAATGCCCCAGGGGGTTCTTTGTCCCCATTTCCTTCCCTTGCCATTAACAGAAATAAGAAAGTTGGAAATAGAGGCAAGTTTGCACAGGAAGATTATATATTAAACTTTGAGGTACCAGGACATAGAGGAAAAAAAATTATCCATTGGGAATTGGAGACATGGGGTCTATAGTTCAGAAGATCAAGAATGGATATATAGATTTTAAAATCAAAAAAAGACACAGAAGTAGACAAGTTTGCTAATGGAGAAAAGATGTAGAAAAGGAAGCTTAGGGCACAACCTTAGTAGCCACCCATTCTTAGGGAGTTGGGAGAAAACATCCAATGAAAAGAAGAGCACCATTATAGAAGCCAGAATATTCAAGAGGGGTATCCAAGCTGCCAAAGAAAGGACAGGGAGGATAAGAACTAAAGATTAAAACAAAACAAAACTCAGTGTATTTGCCATTTAAGAAGTCACTGGTGACCTTGGAGAGTATAGTTTCAATAAAGTAGTCAGGATAGAAGACAGAGGGGACAGAATAATTAGTGGGCAATAAGAAAACAAAGACAATACTTCAGGGATTATCAGGGTCAAAAGATGTTTTGTTTTGTTTTTTTAAATAGCATGATGTGAGTATGCAGGTAGACAAAGAACCACTAAAAATAGAGACTGAGACAGAAAGATCAACAGATTTAAGTCTATCCCAAGGAACAGAGGAAGGAATGAAATCAAAGATACAAGTGGAGGGCTGGGCAACATCATCTACTCAGATCATAAGAAAAGGATAGAACAAGTGAAGAGAGGTTTTGAGATGTGAAGATAAGAGAACTAGCAAGAGAGGGCCTTTATCTTCTCAAAAAAGTGGGCAGTCAGGTCATTTCCTAAAAGCACGCTGTGTATGGAGCTGGGGGCTTGCAGAGAGATTCTGAACAACTACTATGGACATGTAGTAAAGTCGATCAGGGATGGACAGGATTGACATTCAAAATGGCAATTTACAGTAAATGTCCAGTTGTATTAGTAGGTGACTCAATCAGCATGGTTTTGTTACTTCTAGAAGCACTCTGAAATAGAAAAAGCAGCTCCTCCAAATGGAACTCACTTATTTACCTGAAGAATATGACTAAACCTTGCATCCATTTTATCTATCTTACCCAGCTATTATAGAAAATCAAGTGAGATAAGTATGTGAAAAACGCTTGGTATATTGTCAAGTCCTATGACAATGATTCTGACACGTCCATTACGGTCACCTACCTTCTCAGGTTGTCAGTATAGCCTATAAAATACAATACCCGAAATGGAATATAATTCTAGATATGACCTTAGGCAGAAGACAGTGGGACTCTTACTTCCCTCACTTTGGACATTACACCCTCTACAACCTAAAATCTCTGTATATAAAGAGGCAGTGTGACACAATGGAAAGCTCAGGAAAAGTCCATGGAAACTGAAAGACTTGGGAGTCAAAAAGAGTTCAATTGCTGTTTTGCACACTTACATGAGAAGTTCCTGGAAGTTCCAGTTCCCTTATCTGAAAAATGGGAACAACACCTGTAGTACCTACCTCAAAAAGTTGTTGTGAAGATCAAATGGCATAGAAAGTTAATTTAGAAGGGCCAGTTATTATTAGGATTCCCTCCAACTCCAATCTAGAGCTGAGTAGAATTGTTTATTCTCCACTCTATGGAGCTGTGCCTCCATTCTCATCTGTGCTTAGTTTACCATCCCCCTTTAACCCCCCTCCCCCCAGATATGGTCCTTTTCTCCCTTTCTCTCATCTCTTCTTAGATTTGGCCTAAGGTGATCCACTACGTAAATTGATTACAAGTTCCCAACATGCGTCCATTAGGGAATACTTTTGCCAAAGTACCAAATATCACAGCTTTTCCAACCTTCTCACTACAAGAGGAGGGCTCTCCCTCAGGAAACTACTTATTCAAGCTGAAGCTCTTTTTCAGCTTTAGCTTCTCTTAATTTATAATTAACAGTAATTGTTCAAGTGTCTTCATCTGTTACAAAGCAGATACTCTGGAAGGTGGGCGTATGTTGCATCATTAGCAACTGTTCTAATGCTCTATTTAAAAGATCACAATGCAAATCAGCACTTGATCTAGTTAAGCCTACAGATCTCTCACCTTCCTTCTTCCAACAAGGCCCCCTCCTCTCTCCTTCCTACATCTGTGTTCTAAGAACTGGAAGAAACTGGCTCTAGGTGCTTAACATACCCACCCAAGGAGAAGGCAAGTTCTACTCAGCTCTTCCAGAAGAGCAAGGAGCAAGTCTCATGAAGAAAGGTTCCTCCTTGGGGACAATCTAATCATAAGAGAGATTGTTAGTGGCTGTCTTGTAGTGGTCATGAATTCATATTGCTGTGAACTGTACAAAGGCGACAGTATAGGGAGGCTCCACTCTTTACCATTTCACATTTCTCTTCTGTCTTCTTAATAAAGACTTTCTCACAGCCTTCACTTGCTCCTGAAGCAGACTGGTACAGTGGAAAGTCTGGAGTCAGGGGGCCTAGGTATGAATCCTACAGGGTCCTGATGCTTAATACTTATGTAACCATGAGACAAAATACTTAATCTCTTTCATTTGTAAAACAAGGGGTTGGACTAGATGTCCTTAAAGTCCCCTCCAGCTCTACATTTATGAGCCTTTTATTTTCTGAAAGGTGGCCAAACAAAGGCAAGTCACACAGTCTTACAACAATTAGTATTAGTATTATAAGCAAGTGCACTATTCTCCCAACCTCCACATATGGAAACACTTTCTCATTTATGGCATTGAGGTGACCCTGGATTCTCAAAGCTTTGATGCTAGGGAAGCACACAGTAATTTTAGATACACAAAGCTAATGCTGGACTTTACACCACTTGAAGGACTGGCCTAGCTAACTTGGATGATTTTTTTGGCCCCAGCAATTCTCATGGATCATCACTGTTCTAATTTTCTAAGATATCAGAGGTTTAGCACCTTGTGTGGTCAATCACAGGGCACAGACATCAGAACTTCCTGACTAAAGTTCTCAAGCTCTTTCCTTTCATCTTTATCTGTGAATAGCTTAATGAATATAAACAATAATTGACATTTTATAGCTCCTCAAAATGTGCAAAGTGCTTTACATGTATTAGCTTATTTGGGCCTCACAACAACCCTGTGAGGTAGGTTATATAGGAATTATTCCCATTTTAGTGATGAAGAGACTGAGGCTCAGACAAGGTCTTTGTGGCTCCAGCCCATTATCCAAGCTGTGCCACTGTGCCAAGCTCTTCCTCAAGTACACTCTCAGCAATCTGAAGGGAAGTGGTTCCCAACAATTTAGACTCCAGACATTAGGCAAGCACAAAAGAAGGAGAGGTCAAAGAGGAAATCTAGGCAGGCAGTACATTAGGCATTAGATTTAATTTAGAAAATTGTGATTAAAAACAACCCACTCCAACTCTATGTCCCTTTTGGTGCTGACTCAGAACCTGGCTTCTGTGGCTGTGACATCAACAGTATCTGTGCAGCATTCCAATCGGACAGGACCACGGGATGGCAAACATGCTCTCCACACTGAGCAATTGGCAAAGAAGCCAATGCCCTGGTTACCCAACCCATGGGACCAGGGAAAGAACCCCAGGGGCCACTCTGACTGCTTAAAAACCTTGATGGTCCCCAGTGGGAAGCACTTGGATTGGGAATCCTTCCCTTTCCTTTTCCCATGCTTACATGGCACTATGCGCACTTCCCCCCACCCAGTGAAACCACAAATGGACCCTGAACCTCTTGGGGTTTGACCCCTTGAGACACAGTTCAATGTCTTTAAACCAACCAAAGGTCCTGCCCCTGACTAGTCACATTACAGCCTCCATGTGCAAAATCTTCAAGGCTTCAGAAATCTGGGGACTGGTGTCAATCTGTCCATACATCCCAACCAAAAAGGCCCGGTGCAGCAGCACAGCTGCATGCTCTGAAAAAGGAAGCAAAGAAGATGAGGTCAATTGCCTTGCTCTGTTTCTGGGGTACCCCCGCTGCCTCTTCAGGGCATCTCTGGGACTCCTCCTGGCCAGAAACACAAGCACAGTGCTCAGGCTCTGCAGTACCACTCCTGGGGAACACAGTAGATGCTTAACCAGTGCAAGACAGGAGGAGAGCGATGCTGACCAGTTTGTCAGGGAATTATTTCTCAAAACAAGAATTCAGCTCTCCAGGACTTAAACCTTTCTTTAAAGAAACAAGCAATTTCCTAGGACTAACTACAGCAGAGGATCCAGGATTCACAGGTCAGATGCACAATACTCTCCTCTGATTGGTAGAATGATCCACCTGAGGTTTCCAGGTCACAGTGGGGGGCGGCCCTCAGGGACAAAAAATGAAGGGAATCCAATGAGACAACAGGACTCTGCTTCCCAGACACTGGGGACTAGCCTATTAGGGCCAGCCTGGGTGAACACTGGAAAGGGAAATGGCCCACCTTGGCACAGGAGGGTATATTCCGGCAGGTTCTTCAGTGCTGTCTGCATCACCTCGAAATCCCGACTTCCAAGGCAGTACATGAACGTGGGCAGAAAGTCAGCAGCGATGCTACAACACACAAGCAGGCCCACATCAGCACCTCTGTGCCCCTGGTCCTGCCTCGATGTCCCCACAAAGAGGCCCCTAATGGGCCACAAAGTGAGGAGGAAGGAAAAGAGCCTTCACCATTGAAAATAAAGAGGATGAATGAGGGCACAATTGCTGGAAGGCTTGGGCTCTATCCTAGCTGGTCTATTTGTGATGTATTTGTGATGAGATTCCCCATAAATTAAGGATACAAATCACAAGTTTGTTATAGGGAAATGACGTTAGGACTTTTTCAAGACCTCAGTTTCATCTCACATGTAATGAGAGAATTGGATGATCTCCAGTTCTAAAATTCTATTATCTAAATTTATTTCAGAAAACACTTTAGAGCATCTGGTAAACTTCTAATTTCTGTCCTCTGGACCCCCACAACTCCATTTCACAGTATCCCAGAGATAAGAGCCTGAGCTGATTTCACTTTTTTAGGGGACATATTTCTTTTAAAACTGTTCTATACAAATGGGATGACTTTGTGAGCTGTTGTTTTTCTGTGTTGATTTTCATCTTAGCTATTTGGTTGAGCTGTTAACTCTGCTCTATTACAAGTGTTTTTGCATTGGCCGGACTCCAAACTTTTAGCAAAGGAAGCAATTTATCAACATATTCATCAATAAAAGATGAGATATATTAGGTGTGCTAGTGAGACTTAACTGTCCCTCTATTTCTCACCTAGGGTTGTTCTGTATTGAGCGAAGAGCAAGGTTGAAGGCCAGGTTCCGACAAGATTCTTCAGAAGAACTCATCAGTCTCTGCAAGTTGGTCTGAGAAAGAAAGGTAAAATTGTTACCTGGATTCCTATGTCCACAATGGGAGGTAGATCCCTATGCGCAATAGGAAATGTATGAAGAAAAGAGAATCCTGATTCATCTTGGGGAGTGGGCCAGAATGGAGATAAATGATGAAAGTGCCTTTGATTCATAGATCAGGGGCAACACAGTCTGTTTTAGTTGAGGCTCTAAGGACTCCCAGTCACCATTTCTGCCATTCAAAGAATGGGGCAGCAAAGGGGCTCCCCTCTGTGGCAATGGGAACCCTAGGCTTACGACCCAAAAGGAGTGAGCTAACTGGACTGGACATAATTACTGGAAAAGTTAATTTCTACAGCGCTTACAGAAAAGAAGGACAGGATTTCTGGCCTCCGCCGGGACATCTCATCTATGTCGCTCAGAACTTCCAAGATATCTAAATAGGGAGAAAAACAAGCTGAAGGTGTGATAGAGATTGAAAAAGATACAGTATAGCACCAAACTAAAAGGGAATACAGTTAAGTACCCCCAAATATCCATTAATTAAGAGGGAACCCACAAAGACTGATGGAGGAATTCTGTACTGTGCAATATTTCCTCAAAAAGGCACATTCCAAAGATACACTGTGTATCCCCTATCTATTTCAATGGTCAATAACATTTTCTGAACTTAATTTCTCTCCATTTTGTATAAGACCAAAGAGATATAGGAAATTAGGAGTTCAGAGGTTGGGAGAAAGCGCTCAAGTCATTTTGTTTAAGCTTCTTCTGCAATACTTGAGCTCTTCAAACATCTAAATCAATCCACTGTCTCAGTTGCAAAATTCCTCTGTGATGGATCACTCTATACTTGATTTATTCTAGGGTTTGGCCCATCAAAACCTGACCCCTCGCATTTTACAACAAAACTTGGTTTGTTACTGGAAATATCTTGATATCATCCATCATATCTATAATCCCAGGAAATAAAATGACCTCCTCACTTTCACAATAAACTCTTACAAACACTCCTTTTTTTTTTTTTTTTTTTTTTTTAAATGATAAGCTAATCTACTAGGATACAAGCTCCTTGAAGACAGGGGCAGGGCTACTTTTTGTCTCTGTATCCTCAGCGGCTGGCATGGTATTTTTCACAAAGGAGATGCTTCATAAATGTTTCATCCGAATTGCTGCTTTCTTCATCCTTCCTGAGCATCTATATCAGACTGAGGCTGCTGCCAAAGGGCAGCAGCCACTTCATCTTGTTCAGATATGCTCGCTCTCTCTCCAGATGCTTACACTGTCTTTTTACCACAGGTCTGACATTGAATTAAAAATCTCCTTCAGTTGTCTGCACACATATCTCTGCACATTACTGTGGCTGCTACTCATACCCACAGAAAGCCTCAGAGTTTTTCTACAACATACACTGTTCTAGAGATACAGATGTAATCGAATACTGCCCAGCCTGTGTTTTAACTGGGCTCTTTGCTTACCCTCTACGGTTTGGCCCCTGGATAATCTCTTCATATAGGGGGTCATTTCAGCTGCTGTCAGAGGAGTGAAGAGAGAGACACTGACTAAAGGAAGGGAGCCAGCAGAAGTGTCATCTGGAAGAAAATCAATCAAGATAACTAATACTAATAGGTACTTTTAGTTTTGCAAAACACTTTACATCTATTATTTCCTTAGAACATAACAACCCTGCAAGGGAGGAACTACAGAAAATATTGCTCCCATCTTGCAAATGATGAAAATAAGACTCAGAAAGGTTGACTTGCCTGTGATTACACAGCTATTAAATGGTGGAAAAGGATCTGAACCCAGGTCTTTCTGACTCCAGATTCAGGATTCTATACACTATACTGCAATCGGTAGGGTTAAAAAAGTCCAGAAAGCTTCTGGATCACTTAAAGTGATTTAACCCAGCCTGCCCTAACACCAATCAATAATCAGAATGTAGGAAGTATAACATGAAAGTTGTTTTTTAAGCATGCCAAAAGCTAAATATTCACCTGAATGTTATTCCATTCAAAAGAGTCACCTAAACTTATACACTTATTCTAATGTTCAAAATACTTCTGAACTCTTCTAAAATTGCCTTCAGAGTTGGCAGTATTTTTTGAAATAAGTGATTTATAGAGAATCCAGTTTCTAAAGGATCAGGATGTTGACATCAAGAGCAAAAGAAGATGCCTGCAACATTTACCTCTTTTGAATGACAAAAACTGGAATTCATCCTAAAATATATTGATACAGAAAGAGGTATGTTTTGCTGGATAACAACTTCTTGGACAAGGTTTCCTCCTGTCATTTTATGATCTCTTTTTGAACCTATTCTCCTCAGCTTAGAACAAAGATTTCAAATGCAATCAAGAATTTTCATTCGGAAAAGTGATTGGTTCCCATTATATAGGCACTATATTTGCCTAAGCAGGAAGCCAAGTACACAACTAACTGAATTTTGGGAAAAAAAAAAAGAAAAAAAAAAGTGGGAATAAAGTATCCTAACAAATTTATGCTTCCTCTATCTTATAAATAACAACTGAGTCCTGGATATCTTTTTTTCAATACAATGTTAAATCTCCTTATAGAAACTGATACCTAGCTAACCTTACAGTATAGTCTCCTGTGGTAACTTTTAGAGAATAGACTTCTCTAAACTCACCATCTCTCTCTTCATCTGAGCCATGGTCAGAAACACTATTCTTGCTAGGAAGACTTAGCCCTGCTAAGAGAGACTTCAGCATCACCAGGTCACCATTGTCTGAAGATAAGTCACTGTGGAAACAGAAATACTATCTCTTAGTTCAATAAAATTCCAACAGGCAGAAAACTTGATAAAGAAAATTATAATCATAAGGGCTGGAGAGAAAAGGAAGAAGAAAGTTTTGTACTAGGAATACTAGGCAAACCAATGGATAGGGAAGAAAATAAGTCTAAGTAGAATGCCAATAAAACACAGAAAAGGAACATCTCTAGAATGGATGTGTAATGGGCAAAAAAAAATCTGAGACCCAAAAATCTTGACTAAGACTTCCTTTTTCTATATATGGGGTTAGACTCCATGGTTAACATTATTTTAAAACTATCCTTTAGTCTCAGACTTGTTGGTTACTGATTTAAAGAGTCCTCTTTTCCTAGCCCACCCATCCTCAATGGGACCAATATATTTGCTAAGCTCAAAGACCTAGGAGAGTAAATTATCTGAAAGCTGCCAGCTTTCTATTGTCAGTCTCTACTTGTGCAGGATGTAAACTGTTAGACCTTAGAGAGTAGGCTTTAGGAAAAGAAAAAGTTATAAAGGTGACACTTACTGGAGTGAGTCAGAATGCTTCTGCAGGAAGGAGATTGCAGCTGGTGCATTGCATGTGATATACTTATGAATAAGTTGGACGAACTTGCTGATGAAGGCAGCAAGGTGACGGGAGGATTTCCTATAATTCTGAAGGAAGAACTCATATGAACACATCTCACATTAAACAGAAGCAATTACTACAGTAGTCTCAAATTCTGCAGATGCTGCTTGCCTAGCTATATATTCCGGCATTTATAGAGACAAAGTCTTCCTTAAAGGAAAAGGCAAACAGCATGCATTTGTGTACCATGCCCCCAACTCAATCAAAGGCCTTCGGGAGATGATAAAGAAAAAGGCAATAGTCACCTACCAGAAGCAGTCGGATGAAGGAGAGAAGACAGTCCCAAAGCGCCCTCTGGTGTTCATCTTGGAACACCTGTGGCTGCAGCAGCTCTATGATCCCCAGAACATGAATGAAAAATGTCAGGTGATTCTGTTGACGAAACTCCTGGAAGTTGAGGTGGGTTCGCCCATGAAGCAGGGCAGCAATCATGGCTAGATGTCTAGAAAGAGAAAGACAAAACATTTTGTTTAAACTCACTTCTACTGGGTCACCACAACCTGTCACTGATTCAGATAGGTATTCTTATCTCTGTAAAATCACAGTCTGAACTCTACAATGGGATGAGGGAATGTGATCTCCCTCCTTAGAGATAAAAGAATTCTCCCACCCATTACTCAAGCAGCAAAGGAAAAAATGATTAGGACCTCAGCAGCAGGAGAGGGTGTGCCACAGCCAATTTTCTACATGCCATGTTGGCATCTGCCACACGGCCCTCAGAAGATCTGGAGTCACTTGTGTCTGAGAGGAGGAGGATGAATCGGTGAACCAGAGCATCAAGCTGAAAGGAAGTTTGAGAATTTTAAGCTATGAGAAATACAGCACTGGAGAAACATCTCTTCACTGATTTATTATATCAATCAAACAATAGTGAGAGGGTATAAAATACGAAACTGCATGGAGCTTATAATTTAAAATGAAACTTACTTCCCCTTTCTCCTTAACTTAAGGAAAAGTTTCCTTAGTGCTACTGAATTTTTTTTGTTTGTGTTCAGTGGTTAAACTAGTTTTTCAGTTCCCAACAGATCAAGTTCCCTAGCAACAAGGCTACATAGAAGTAAATTTCTTTGTTAAACAGTAAGGATAATAGATTCAAACAACACTCAGTACAAAACTAATTTGCATGGATATTCATCCTTATCAACCTTGTAACCTGAAAATTGTGACAAAAAAAAAATGCTTCAAGATTTCCTGAGGTACCTTGCTAGGGTAGGAGCTTAATACAAGAGAGAGTAATATGATAAGGTCAAAATACTGTCTGCATCAGATGCAGGTGAGAATAGGGATATAAGGGGGCAGCTAGGTGGCGCAGTGGATAGAGCACCAGCCCTGAAATCAGGAGGACCTGAGTTCAAATCTGATCTCAGACACTTAACATTCCCTAGCTGTGTGCCCTTGGGCAAGTCACTTAACCTCAATTGCCTCAACCCCCTCTTACCCCCAAAAAGAGAGAGACAATAGGGATATAAGGACCTCTATCAAGGTCATTAATCTTCTATTTTTTCCCCAATCTAAGCAAATACATTTTACATTTTGAAATAGGGGTCTCCAACTTTGAAAGAAAAGAACTGAAAATCACTTCTATCTAAATTATCCAGATAACTTGTGCAAATGAAGCATTAACTGGATAATTGCCTCCATCCTCTTTTTAAACCTGTCACTACAGGTACAACACACCTGCCTTGCCTCAGGTGCAGAAAAGGAATGGCTCTAACTCAGATCCACTCACCTTGCAGGTGCTACTACTCGTTGCCCCCTCACTGTTCAACAGTGTCTCAGGCATGGGCACCAGGAGTTCTGGCAGCTGTAGATAGAGCTGGAGGAGAAGGTCTTGGCAGCGTTTTCCTAACAAGCTGAAAGAGGCGGCATCATTTAAGGTTACATTATTCATTCTAAGGTGCTAAACAGAAACCTTGAGATTCTTCAGGATGTCTGAAGAGCTTCATGCAATATATTAGGCTTGTAAAGACTTAACTGGGTATCAAACCAAGATAAAATCAGTGCCCACCAGCACTCAACAGTCCAATATATGCTGGTTTTCAATAGCTATCACATCCAATCCCTAAGATACAATCAAATGTAAAGGGACAATGACAAGGCTTCATGACTAGAATGCCAATCATATCCACATTGAAACTCTGGGGCTAAGAAGATGAACCTTCTGATTAGTGGTCATAGTTTAAGACAAGCAGTCAGGGCCAGAATCCTTGAAAATTATATCTGCTAACTAAATTACTCTATTCAAGCACAAAGATGTCCAAATAATATTTAGGAGTCCTCACCTGTCTCCCCATTGCTGGATGCTGCCTATCAGATACTCTGTTACTTTTTTGATGCTCTCAACATCTCCATGGCAACAGCTAAGCAACAGGGGCAGGCGTGACTGGATAAGATTACATGAGGCATCTTCAGTGGTTTGGCTTCTGGTTTCTGACTCAGCTAAGATCAGTTCCACCAAACTTATCAGTTCTGGACCTTGGACCTGAAGCACAAACTCTTCTCGTCGTTTCTGTAACATAGCCCAGAGGGCAGTCAGGAAAGTCTCTATCCCAAAGGACAGAAATCCATTTGCTGAAGGATGACGGTTAAGAGACTAGACCCAAGCATGAAAATACTCAGTTACATTTCCATTCATTCATTTTGAAAAGCATCATTTGGTACCTGAGGAGTCCGCTGGTCCCTTCCCTGCCAGATGCGAGGAACATGAATACAAGCCCACAGGAAATCCAAAGCAGCAGATGGGTCAAACCTGAGAAAAAAATAAAAGAATCCAGAAAAGAAATATCATTTCAGCTTAGAAACAGGAAATAATTTTTAGGGAACTGATTATGAAAGTGTGTGTGTGGAGAGGGAAGAGGGAGATAGTCACGTGAAAGAGTCTCACCTCTACACAAAGAGAAAGGAATAGAAGATTTCAAATAGTACAAAAAAACAAAAATTGCTTCTTAGGGGCAATTAGTTTTCCCAAGGGACTCTTTACTTCAGAAGCCAAACAGCACAACATGAGTACCATGAGGTATTTATGTAGTATTTTTTTGTTCTTACTAATGTTTTTTAGTACTTCAGTGGAAAGGTAGCTAAAAAACAAAAACAAGGAGTCAGTAAAAAATGAACTTGTCAAAAAGAGGTACTGCTCTCTCTGAAAAGAGAAATCTGGAGATTCAAAGACACCCACTTTAAGATCCAGGAAGACCAGTGTCAGGGACCATGACTATGTTGCTACTTGGTCTGCCAGCCATACTCTATAAATGACATACACAATATACTGCACTTAAACAAAATCGTGCATCATTATTTTCACTGACAATAAGTTTATGTCTTTTATTTATTAACCAGCACTCAACCCCAAAGAACTTGTAAGGTTTTATCTGCCAAATGCCTGTATGAAGGTAAACCACAGCCATCATGATGACAGAAGTCACTCAGCAGTGTGCCTCATGTTATAATTAGGAAGGGAAAAAAAGTCATTTAAGTATAAAAGCATCTGTACTGATGAGATAAATCTATAAAACCAGGTTTCCTCATATGTATGAGGACTACTCACTCACCTTTGCTCTCGGTTTTTGCAAAGCAGAATGTGGATGCACTGATGAAGAGTACTCCAGTTAGACTGGTGTGTAAGGAGAGCCAAGAGGTATGGGCGGAAAGACAGCACCTGGGAGCCAGAATGACTTTTGGACTGTGGAGAAAGAAAACCAAAAAAAGTGTTCACTAGTCAGTCTAAAACTGGTAAATAATATGTACTTTCTGACTATATCAAACATGGAGCAAGAAACAAAGTGTTCTCTTGATAACTTGTCAAAAAGAGGATAAATAGACATGAACTGGGGAAAAAATGAGTAGGACTGATGTTTTCTCAAAAAAAAAAAAAATAAACTAGTAGGTGCTATAGGAATGTTTAATAAAGCTTTATCAAGGAAAATCAATTCCTCTCATCTTGCTACCCATTAAAAAATAGAGCCTGAAAGATTCACATTAGATAATGGAAAACCACATAGGAAACAAATGCAAGAAATGGAAAAGACAGAGTCAGATATTAAGTTACTAATTAAAGTGCAAAACCTTTCCTCCTTTGAGAAATCCATCATATTCCACCTTTTTGTTTATATGTATATGATTTTGTATATATGATAATGAAATCTTTTCTTATGATTCTGCTAACAGTTTCCGGAAAGAAACCTCTTTCTAGATTAAACCTCATGCCAAGGGAGGGACTCAAACCTTATTCCAAGAGAAAAGAAGCCTCTGTTGGAGATCAGGGGAACTGCTGATCACTTCAGGATCCAGCATTTCAAGCCAGTCAATCAGAAGTCCTGAAGAAGGACCAAGCCAGACAGTTTCACTGCCACTGGAGAGAAAAAGATAATTCTAGTGTCACAGAAAGTAATATAGAATCAGAGTGCTGCTGCTTTCCCTTTTCCATAACTCACCTACAGTTGTCCAATTCCTTTTTCCCTGAGGCCTCCTCTCTTTCCTGAAGCAGCAAGGAGCTTACAACAGCAATTGGCTTAGTGGAAGGAAACTTGGAGGCAGTTTCTGGGGTAGATGAGAAGAGGATAGCCAGAAGTTCCTCAAGATAAGGAGATCTCACTTCTATCAGACCTTGAAGGACTAGGAATATTAAAGAAAAAAATACAGTTGGAAATGGTAGCAACCAATAGTACTGTGTGACAACACGGCTATGAAGAAAACCTAAGGTTAGCTCCTGAGAAGACTTGAATATTCCCTGCGGCCAATTTCTAATGTTTAACAGACTATTCCAAATTGTGAATTATCCAACATTTTGACTGGAAAAATAGTTAGGAATTTTTATTTTTACTTTCCAATATTACTTCTTCCCCCCTTTTTTTTAAACATGTGGAGCAAAGAGAATTTCTATTCAAATATAAATATGCTGATAAACATTTACTTATTTGAAAGGATTCATCTGCTTTTCCTGAAGCCATGGAACCTTTGGCTCTTTGGAGGTGAGGGAAAACTGCAGGATGGCATAGTAACAAATATAAAACTATATGGACCTGAACTGAAATTCTGGCTTTACCATTTACTAGATGTCTATGTGACAATAGACAATTCAATAATCATTTATGAAGCACTTCCTAATTTTAGAATATTGTCCTAGGAACTGAAAATGACAAACACGAAGTGACACTGAGTCTCTGCCCTTGCTGAGACAGAAATGGAAGTGACATTTTTTAAGTGGTAACCAAGAATACTTTAATTCCTATGCCCAAAGGGCTATGAAACTATGCCTATCCTTTAATCTGGCAGAGTTTCTACTGAATCTGTATCCCAAAGAGATCATAAAAGAGGGAAAAGGACCCACATATGCAAAAAATGTTTATAGCAGCCCTTTCTATAGTGGCAAGAAACTAGAAGTTTAAAGGATGCCCATCAGTTGGGGAATGATAGTAATAATGAATAAGTTATGATAAATGAATGTAATGGACTATAAGAAATGATGAGCAGGTTGATTTCACAAAAGCCTAGAAAGACTTACATGAACTGATGCTGAGTGAAATGAGCAGAACCAAGAGAACATTAATACACAGTAACAAGATCATGTGATAATCAGCTGTATGAACTTGGCACTTTTCAACAATGAGGTGATTCAAGGCAATTCCAACAGAGTATGAAAATATGTTTAAAAGAATTTCACGTTAAACCTGTTATCATATTGCTTGCTGTTTGGAGGGAGGGGGAAGGGGGAAGGGGGAAAGGGAGGGAAAAAAATTTGGAACACAAAGTTTTGCAAAGGAATCTGTTGAAAACTATTTTTGCATGTATTTGGAAAAACAAAAATACTACTATATATATATATCCTGACAGGGAATGAATGTGGAGTCTTTCTTGCTCTTCTCTCCCCAGAATCCTGGTTCCATATACAAAGGATACACCTGCTCTATCCAATGTCATATGAGCTCAATAGCCTTCTATGACCACTCTTAAGCAGAAGAGTCCCACAGATGGGTTCAAGGCCCTAAAACATACTTCTCTTTTCTCCATTAATGGTCACAGGAAAGGGATTTCAGCCCAATAACTTCTAATGATTGCCCTTATCCTGGAAACTACAGACAATTCTGGAGGAAATATTTGCTTTGTCCTGAGTAAACAATCTAAAAAATAATAATAATAATGCTATAGCTCTCTATTACCAAAAAGCATATATAGATTGAATTGAGAGACTTCCTCAAACCATATGTATAAGTGCTACTTACTCCCTATCCTATTATAATAAAATTAACTGAGATAAGCAACAATATCTCAGTCCTTTGTATTCACTGAACAATCTAGACTCCAGGCTTCCCAATGATAAGACCTCAGGCCCAATCAGGAGCTAACTACACACTCTATGAGTAAGGTATTCTGGGTCTATATACTCTCACTTCATTTTAGGATGATAGAAATAAATGGCACATAGTTTGAAATCAGACTTCTGAGAACCCAAACATAACTTATTTACCCACTCAGATGTCTGAATCAGATCTGAACCCCAGACAACAGACACTTCCTCTATCTGATGGCTAGCAAACTCTTATTCACCTGAATTATTTCAAAGGCATGCTTGCTGAAGTGGGATCTCCCTCCCCCACCTAGTATTTCCTACTCTCTTCTCCCCACCTACCTCAATTCTATTATCTTTTGCCACCACTACTCCCCTTATTGTGCTCTCTGGAATTCCAGGTCAGCTAGTAACTTCCCTTCATCCTAGAACTTTCTTAAGCCTCCATATTCTTATACTTTTAAGAAAACCTCATTCCTTCTTGAAGCCAATGCATCCCTGGCAATCCTCTTCTTTCCTGGCTGTTCTCTCATCACCCCTAATACAATGAATCAGGAGGAGGAGGCACACTCCAATTCCTGTATCACTGTCAGACCATCCTATTGCCATCATTCACCTTCCACTTGACCCTGTTTTTTTTTTTTTTTTAAACTGAGGCAATTGGGGTTAAGTGACTTGCCCAGAGTCACACAGCTAGCAAGTGTTAAGTATGTGAGACCAGACCTCCAAGTTTTTTTTTAACCACTTAATTTCTAGTTTCCTATGATCACTCTGACCTTTCTTCAGCCTCTGACACGTTGACCAACCCCTCCTCTTAGATACTCTTTCTTCCCTTGGCTTCCTTCTGATACTTTACCTTCTGGATCTCCATTTTTGCTTTCATGTCTCACTATGAAATTGCTCTGTCCTGCATTCTTTACTCTACTGCTCTTTATGCAGTATCTTGGTGTTCTTCCATTTCACAGTTTAAAGAGCAAGTCCAAACAGATAACTACCAAATTTATCTATTCAGTTCTATGCTATTTCCTGAAATCCAGCCTTATATTGCCATTCTTGTTGGACTCTTTGTAATCACTACTTCTTATCTATTTATTAGTTTATCTCTTTAATGATATTTTCTAGAAATTTCCCAGGAATGGATGCTCACTAGCTTATAATTTAGAGTCTCTGTGTTTTTTAAAATAGAAACATCTGTCCTGTTCCAATTTTATGGTGCCTCTCCTGTTTTCCAAAACCTTTCATATATTATCATACATCAACATGTTATAATTATATCTGTCAGTTTTTTCATCAACAGTTCACCTGGGTCACCTTACAAAAACTGTTAAGTGCTTACTAACTCCTTACTTAAGTAGGAACTTATTAAATGTTTGCTGAATTAAAAACAAGATGAACCTCTCTCTGATTCAGTGTCTTCATGTATAAAAGAAATAATATGCCTACGTGGCACAGAATTAGAGGTCATGTATATAAGTACATTATACCTCAAGTAATCTATATGTATATATGTGCACACATACACATGTATACACAAGCATGTATATCAGTATATGTTTGTGGGCCAGATCTGTGATTTCCTTAGTAGAGGGCATACCTCTATCAATATAGTTTGGGATCTGCTCTGCAAATTATAGCCTTAGAAAACCGCTTGGTTTAAGTGACTTGACACATACAAAACTAGTCATGTCCGATGAAGCACTTGAACTCAGGTCTTCCTGACTTCAGCTAACTCAATACATCAGAGTGTCTCCCAAACAGCTACATAAATGTCATCTACTTATTATTGGGTCAGGATATCCTCTCTGGAATGGGGAAGGGGGTAGATGATCAAGAACCAAAAAGCATCATGAAGGATGCTCCTCCTCCCTCCCCTTTCAGGATCAGTCAGGAATATGTTCCCCTCCCCAGTAACATGAAGATTCCTTCTGCAGGGAGTTTGAGGCCTGTGGCACTCCCTGGAATTCTCTAAAGGAGAATTCCTCTAGTATAAGACTTACCTTTGCCAATAAGTTCAGGTTCCACACTGCATTTTTCCCCCGACTTCAGGGTGGCAATGATGGCACGCACTGTGGAGCTGACTGCCTCAGAGTCTCGGCGGAAAGCCAACGTTTCAGCCAGGTGCAAGAATCCACCTCGTACTGCAAGAAAACATCTCAGCATCATCACTCTAGTCACAGACAGGAGTCTCCACCCTCTTTAACTCCACATTTCCTTATGGTTGTGGCTATCACCATTCACTCCTGACAATCTGTTCCATCCAAGGGAATTATCCCCCTGAGTGCACTGTCTGCATTCAAGCAATGTCCCCTCTGTGCTACACAAGCTTTTTCTCCCTTGGTCAGGGAGAGTGGCTCTAAAAGAAACTGTCACTCTAAACTCTTAAATTATGAAATCATTCAGCCACATTCTTATTAATACCATTTCAAATGCCTGTAGACACAGAAGTTCTGACAAATTCCCCTCAGTTAATGAGAAAATAATTTTCTCCATATAAGTTAGAAAGAAAACATGGATCTCATCAAGGAACTTGTTCTCTTTTCAGCGCCACACTTTATTCCTCCTAACTCTTCATACCATCACTGATCCTGTGTCGTGAAGAATACTGGGCTGCAAACAATTTGAGCTGGGCCTGGAGAGGACCATCTTCCACTGCAGGGTTTTCCAACCACTGCAACATTTGCATAAGGACTTTGAAGAATAGTGAAGAGAAGGCTGTGTCCTGTGGAACGCAACGCTGCAGGAGAGTAAAAGACCAAGAGTTACAAGCATGACTCACAGCACACAATCAGTAAGAGAGTAGCATTGATGCAATGGTCAAGACAGCAACTATCCCAATCATAAGAGTTTAGGTAATGCCTTCTGATTAGTGTATAAAATGGTATGGTCATTGTGTCTACACATTACATATATGACTTTCCCATCACAGGGAGTTTTGACAGTATCATAGATTGGCATAAGAAATTAAATGGGAATTTAGGGGGAGTTTTGTGGAAGTCCCAAAGGTCATTAGAAACTGAGAAATGAATATATACATATAATATTGTATAATATCAACATATTTTCTTTCAGATATATTTCAGACTTCTCTGGTATGAACAGAGGGCCCAAAATTTTTAAAATTGTGGGAGTGCCATGCCTTTAACTCCTGTGATATAGAAGGGAAAAACTGTAAGAACATTTTACTATTTTTTTTTAAATGAAAATTAAGTACCACCATCATCTAAGTTCTTTTAGATAAAACTCTCAAAAATCATCATAGCAGCACTTGAGAACAAATAGGACCAAGGTTTGCTAATTTTGGAGATTAAAAACGATTTTCAAAGGCATGGAGTGTGGTTAGGTATAATCAGTGGCAATGACCAAGACAGCAACAGACCACCAACCTCCAACACTGACTGTGCAAGTATTTTTTGAGCACTTTTAGGACCTACTGTAATTGGCTACCTCAGGATGGAACACTGGTTAATGAAGGAGCTCAACAAAAATGCTCCTTGTCCTCAAGAAGCCTATTACCTAAGAAAGAAGGTAAGACACAAATACAATACAATACAAATACAATATAAATTCAAATTATGATAGGCACTTAGTATTTGAAATCAGGGTCTGGGTTGCAATCCCAATTCAGTAGCAAAGTCATCTTTATGACTGTGACTTAACTTCTCTGGGTCTCAGTTCTATAAACTATAAAAAAGGGAACTGGACGAGATGACTTCTCAAGTCATGTTAAATAAAGTTCAACAGTTACAATCCTATGAGCAAAGATTAATTCAGTGGGAGGCAGAGTTGGTGAAAGCTTCATAGAGATGACATTGAAAAATGGCAAAAATATCAGAGGGAATTTGAGAGTTAGGGACAGTGTGAGCAAAGGCATGGAGACAAGAAAAGGCAGAACATGCCTATAAAATGGTCAATAACAGTTTGTCAGGAGTATAGGCTAAAAGATAAGAATCTGGGATGGTGCGAGAAAAATAGTCTGGGGCCAGATTATCGATGCCTTTGAACATCCAACTAGCACATAACATACACTTTATTCAATAGGCAATGGAAAGTCACTGAAGACTTGAACAGAAAATTGACATGACCTGTGCATTAGGAAGATTAAACGGGCAATAGAGGGTAGAATGGATTAGTAAAAGAAGAAACTAGAGGTAGAGAAACAGGTCAGGTAATTGAAATATTTCAAGTGAAAGGTAATGAAGACCTGAAATTAAAGTAAGGATAGAGGAAAAAGACAGGAGCAATGAATTTGAAAAAGATGTTTCAGATGCAGAATCAACTGATTTTAGTGACTGAGAAAGTCACTAAAGAGAAGGCGAGGGAAAAGGTAATCAGAAATGATTAAGAACCAAAATTTCCATTTAATAATTCATTTTTCTATATTGATTAAATGTCTCTTTGTTCCAAAAACTTGTGGGCTAACACCTTTTCATATGCTCATGACCTGATTCTGCTGATTTTCCTAAAACTATTCAAGTTACTTAGCCTAAAAGAGTCAACATTTGTTGCTTCATAAAACCACAGTATGATAAAGCTGGAATGAAGCCTGGAAGATTTTCTAGGCCAATCCTCCAATATTTAAATAACTGGATCAACTCCCTCCTCTTTACATATATAATTTTATTTTGGAATATTCCTTTCCACATATTGTATGTTTCAACCACACTACTATTGACTATTCCCTTATTTCAATCCTGTATTTTCCCTACTCTGTCTTTCCACATGCCATCCCATTCTGTACTTCCACCTTCACCTGATTTTTCCTCTCCCTTAAAAGCCTGTCATTGATCCTAATGAGACATGAGCCTTCCCTTCCTGAATATCTTAAGTCACTGTTTTTCCTTCCTAATGCACTTAATCAGGACAGCTAGGTGGTAGTGACTACAGTGCTGGGCCTGGAGTCTGAAAGACTCATCTTCCTAAATTAAAATCTGGCCTCAAAACACTTACTAGCTGTGTGACCCTGTCTGCCTCAGTTTCTTCACCTGTAAAATGAACTGGAAAAGGAAACAGCAAACCAGTCCAGTGTCTTTGCCAAGAAAACCCCAAACAGGGTCATGAAGAGTTGGACACAATTGAAATAACTGAATAGCAAAATTTACTTAATCATTTCCTAAGTTGTATTATCTGTGCATGCTACATCAGTTTAGCGAGAAGGTACATTCCAAGACCAAGCATTGTTATAAACACTTGCTGAAATCAGAAAGGCTTACCTGGTATTGATACAGTTGCCGTATCAAGGGGCAGGAGATGAAGTGGTTCCGATGCATTGATATCACCAAGGACCCGCTGTGTGGGGAATTCAATAAGGCTGACACAGCCTGCAAGAGGCGTACCGCTATACCTGTCACTTGAGGGTTTCCCTGACGGACCTTTGCCAATTCCTGCCCCAAAGCTTGCTGGAGGGCCAGGGAAATAGGGCGTGGGTTTGAATTCTGCCATCGAGGATCAGGGCTCAGTGTAAAGAGCTAGGACAGAAAAGAGAGAAGGAAAAGTTTTTGAGTAAGAATAACAGAATGAAGCTAGGAAATACTTCCTTTCCTTCAGCACACCAAGGAGGTTGGGAGATGTTCTAGCCTCAGAGTTGAATTCTCTCATTCACTTTAAACTTTTGGTTCAACCTATCAAACCAATTTTGGCTGCCCATGCCAATTCATTCTTAAGTCTAAATTTATCAAACTCTATCAACCTGCTCGATCTCCAAAAAAGTACACTTGCACATAAATGCAAATGAGTAATAAGGTGAAGCAAGGCTACTAAAACAAAGAAGCAAAAATTACCTCAGAGGCATTAATAAGACTTAGTAAAATGAGACCCATAGCTAGAATATGGCTCTACAAGGATATATCTTATACAAAAACAAAAGAATAAGTAAAAGGTGGAAGGGAAATAAAATAGCATATTATGATCAATTCTTGGAAAGAAATCCAGGAATCAAAGTAGGGAAGCATGGCAGAGAACACTGAATGGTTTGCAAAATAGATGCAATACTGTCATTGGAGCAAATTATAACTACATAGATATAAAAAAGATAATCAAATAAAGAAATAGAGGTTTTAGAAATACCTTTCTCTCTCTCTCTTCCTCCAACCCCCAAACATAACAGTTAAGGTTAATAAGAAAAATTTTTATTTTGGATCTATTTTACTCCCCTTCCCCCTTTTACATAGGTGGTGAAAAATAGTGAGGAATCTAGGATGACTCCTAGGTTGTGAGCCTAAGGAACTGGGAGGATAGTGTTGCCCTCTATAATAACAGGGAAGATAGGAGTGGGAAAGGGTTTGAGAGAAAATGAGTTCTGTTTTGAACATGTTGAGAAGCAACAATTACTTGGCAGGCTTTGAATCAAACTCTACATTAAGAATATGCCTTCTCAGCTTTAAGTAAATTAGGACTCTGATTTACTCGGTAATACAAGAAAATAAATGACCAGAATGAGTCAGAAAATAAAATATGCATTAGTCTTGTCCTTCTGAAAAGAAGGGACTTTGGCTCTTTTTGTTGATCTAGTCTCAATACCTGAAGGAACATGCTGGCCAAGTCATCCTCTGGTCCCAGGACCCGGATCTGAGTGATGGCTCGAATCCTTCCTTGGCTCTGTGAATGTTCTGGACTAGTTTTTGGTTTAGGTGCATCTGTACTATCTGGAGGAAGACAAAAACAAAGGTGTTAAAATGACAACCAGCTTCTAAGGATAGAGGAAATGTTCTGAAACCAAAAACATAATGAAAAGAACATTGAGTTTCAGAGTCAGCTATGTGACCTCAGGCATTACTTTTAACTCTTCTCTTTTAAGTCTCACCTATAAAATGGGGATAAATATTTATACTACCTATCTCACAAAATTTTTATAAGGACGAAATGAGACAACAAATGTGAATATATTTTGTAACCATAAAATCCTGTATAAACATGAATTAGACAAAGAATGGAGAGTCACAAGCAGGTTCCACTCCAGGCTGCTGAGTAAAACCCCTTAATATTCTATGTGTTTGTCCTGCTCTGAAGCAGGGTACAGGTGTCCATTCAAGGAACAGATATTAAGTAGGGAGCAGGGACACTAGTTCAAGAATCCATGATAACAAAGGGAACAGCTATTTAAAAACAAAACAAAACAAACAAACAAAAAAAAACATATCCAGGATGTTCACATTAGGCTTAGAAAACTGGATTTTGTCTGGTGCATACAGAGACATACCTCTTCGAGAAGGCAAAGAAGCAGTGAGCAGAGAGTGGAAAGTCTGGCCTCCTGTGGCTCCTCTTTCATGCTGAACTTCCACTAGATGAGCCATATAATCTGCAAAGCATCATGTCAACATAAATATACAAGCATAAAGTACAGCTCTTTCCCATAGAAACCAGAGCTGAAGGACAGTCACTCTAAGGCTGGTTTCTAGCCATGTTCACCAAAAGTTTGCAAAGACTCCAGCATGAGCTACAAGATCTTTTGTTGGCAAAACCTCAGCTAATGGGATAGAGTAACAAACAACACTGACATGATAGCTTATGCCTCAAATGTGTCACTCATTAACCTGTTTGGCTTACCTAACAGCTGGGCCAATGAAGCTGGCAATCTGGCATCATAATAGCAATTTAGGCTCCAGAGACAAGACTCTCCTTCTGCAAACCTTGCCTAACTATTCAACTCATGCTGCCTCCTTTTTTGGAAATTCTTTTGTACTTATAATAAGTGCCACACACATTTGCACGTAATTATTCACTAATTACTTCATGTAAGTTTTATCTCCCCAGTTAGACCACAAGCTTTTTAAGGGCAAGAATTTCATCCTCCCAATCTCTTTGGCTCCCCTACTGTGCCCAGTGCGCTATTCATCATTTAGCAAACAGTAGGCAGTTGACTGACTGACTGATTCGTGGTTGGACTATGGGACATGGGTGAAGCAGCTCTTACTCTTGTCCATGATGTTTTGCTCCAGGGTCTGAGGATCATGGGACACAGCCTGGTCCAAGTACTGCAGGAGTTTACTCATGCTGGAGACAGGAATTCCAAAAGATTGAACAAAGAGAAGCAGCTGCTGAGGCTCCAGATCCTGCAATGCTAGAATCAACAGGTTTCCTCAGCAGAGGAGGGTGGAGGTTTGGAAGCAGAACAAAAGGGAAACTGGGTATAAATAAGAGGGAGAAAAAGGGGTTGGGGAAGCATTGTTTTCTGCCAGATATGTACAGCTCAAGACTCTTGCCTCTGATGACTACTGGCAGCTGGGCAGTGACTCAGGAAGGCAAGTAAAGAGGAGAAAAAGCTTCAGGGTTAAATTCACAGACTTCAAAACTTTAAAAGGTTCATGATTTCATCAGGGTGTTCTCTATAATGTAATTTGTAACCTTTGATCATTTCATGAGTTTTGTGGCCAAAATAATTCATTACCTGATAGCCAATCTTCAGGTGATGAGCCTCTCCAAACTTATCTATCCTGGTTCCTCAGAAGACACTCAGTTGCTGAGGGCCATGCCTGAAGCATTTCCAAAGCAATGGAAACTCTTTCTAAACTTATGCTTCACTGGCATAGCTACAAAGATCCCAGGATCACTTTCATGCCTGGAGTAGGTTATAAATCCAGCCCCTAATTCCCCTTATCAAAGCCAAGCCAAATATTCTCCACAACCTTGTGGGTTACATGATACCTTTTTGTTTTTTTTTGTTTTTTTGTTTTTTTTAATTTTATTTTATTTGCATAACATATGTGTGGGTAATTCTTCAACAATAACCCTTACATAGCTTTCCGTTACAAATTTTTCCCCCCAACTTCCCCACCCCTCCCCTAGATGGCAGGATATCCACTACATGTTAATTATGTTAAAATATTGGCAAATCGAATATATGTATACATGTTTCCAAACTTATCATTGTTGTGCAAGAAAAATCTTATCTACACAAACGATATATCAGATAAAGGAAACACAATGTAAGCAAACATCAATCAAGGAGTATGAGAATATTATGTTGTGGTCCACATTTCGCATCCCTCTCTCTGGGTGTATATGGCTTTCTTCAGTGAACAATTGGAGGTGGTTTGAAACATATCATTGTTGAAGAGAGCCATGTCCATCAGAATTAATCGTCATATAGTACTGTTGTTGCCGTGTATAATGATCTCCTGGTTCTGCTCATTTCACTCAGCATCAGTTCATGTAAGTCTCTCCAGGCCTCTCTGAAATCATCTTGCTGGTCATTTCTTACAGAACAATAATATTCCATAATATTCATATACCATAATTTATTCAGCCATTCTCCAATTGATGGGCATCCATTCAGTTTCCAGTTTCTAGCCACTACAAAAAGGGCTGCCACAAACATTCTTGCACATGTGGGGCCTTTTCCTTTCTTTATGATTTCTTTGGGATATAAGCCCAATAGAAATGCTGCTGGGTCAAAGGGTATGCACAGTTTGATAACTTTTTGAGCATAGCTCCAAATTGTTCTCCAGAATGGCTGTATCCGTTCACAGCTCCACCAACAATGCCATGATACCTTTTTGTGACTCCTGTTTCCCTACAAGGTTAATGGATATTCATTTTTCATGTATTTTCACCTGATTCCCACATTCTCAAATAAGACATTTGCAAAACACTTAGTACAGTATCTGGCATACAGTAGATGCTAAGTAAATACTTATTTCCTTCTCCCCTTCCCCATTACTGTGATCTGTACTACATGTATTGTTCCTCTAAGCCAATGGTTCTCAAAGTGTGGTCCAGAGAATCCTAGGGAATCTCTGAAATCCTTTCAGAGGGTCTACAAATTAAAAATCAGTTTTTAATTCTAATATGATAAATATCTATAAATACAATCCACGTAAACAAAAACTCTTTGGACAGATTCTCAATAATTTTTAATAGTATAAAGATACTGAGAACAAAAGTTTGAGAACCTCTGATCTAAGTTTACAGGCTTGCTTTTGGTTCTAATGCCCTGAGAGTAAAATTAGTTTTTGGAAAAACAAAAACTTCCTTTTGGGATAGGATCTTTCTTAGGTTATTTTGTTTTTCTGTACAGAATTTATAAGCATTTCAATTGTAGTTCCTCCAGGATCAAAAAAAAATAATTAATGAATTCATCAAAATTGTCATCTATCTGCAAGACCTTCATTGTCATTACCCAAACTCACTTCTAAAATTCCTACAACTGCTCACTATACTCATTCCTTTCCAAAGGTGAAGGGTGACAAAAGGGGTACAAACACCATGCTAGGTTTTGGCTGAAAGAACAGGGTATGCTAAGTCTGAAGATTTAGGGAGAGCATGCTATGTTCAAACATGTCATGTAAAAAAAAGTAAAGAGCCTAGCTGTACCAGATCTAAAACTATATTATAAAGCAGCGGTCATCAAAATCATTTGGTACTGGCTAAGAAACAGAGTAGTTAATCAGTGGAATAGGTTAGGTTCATAGAACAAAATAGTGAATGACAATAGTAATCTAGTGTTTGATTAACTCAAAGACACCAGCTTTTGGGATAAGAACTCATTATTTGACAAAAACTGCTGGGAAAATTAGAAAGTAGTATGGAAGAAACTAGGCATTGACCCACACCTAACACCATATACCAAGGTAAGGTCAAAATGGATTCATGATCTAGACATAAAGAATGATATTATAAACAAATTAAAAGAACATAGGATAGTTTACCTCTCAGATCTGTGGAGAAGGAAGGAATTTGTGACCAAAGAAGAACTAGAGATCATTATTAATCACAAAATAGATAATTTTGACTATATCAAGTTAAAAAAATTTTGTACAAACAAAACGAATGCAGACAAGATTAGGAGGGAAGCAATAAACTGGGAAAACATTTTTACATTCAAAGGTTTGATAAAGGCCTCATTTCTAAAATATATAGAGAATTGACTCAAACATATAAGAATTCAAGCCATTCTCCAATTGATAAATGGTCAAAAGATATGAACAATTTTCAGATGAAGAAATTGAAACTATTTCTAATCACATAAAAAGGTGCTCCAAATCACTATTGGTCAGAGAAATGCAAATTAAGACAACTCTGAGATACCACTACACACCTGTCAGATTGGCTAAGATGACAGGAAAAGATAATGACGAATGTTGGAAAGGGTGTGGGAAAACTGGGACACTGATACATTGTTGGTGGAACTGTGAACGGATCCAACCATTCTGGAGAGCAAACTGGAACTATGCTCAAAAAGTTATCAAACTGTACATACTCTTTGACCCAGCAGTGTTTCTACTGGGCCTATATCCCAAAGAGATCTTAAAGGAAGGAAGGGATCCACATGTGCAAGAATGTTTGTGGCAGCCCTTTTTGTAGTGGCTAGAAACTGGAAACTGAATGGATGCCCTTCAATTGGAGAATGGTTGAATAAAATATGGTATATGAATGTTATGGAATATTATTGTTCTGTAAGAAACGACCAGCAGGATGATTTCAGAAAGGCCTGGAAAGACTTGCATGAGCTGATGCTGAGTGAAATCAGTAGAACCAGGAGAACATTATACACAGCAACAAGACTATACGATGATCAATTCTGATGGACATGTTTCTCTTCAAGAATGATACGATTCAAACCAGTTCCTATTGTTCAGAGATGAAGATAATCATATACATCCAAAGAGAGGCCTGGGGGAACTGAGTGTGGACCACAACACAGCATTTTAACACTTTCTTGTAATATTTGCTAGCATTTTGTTTTCCTTCTTAGGTTTTTTTTTTTTTCCTCTTTCTAGATTTGATTTTTCTTGTGCAGTTAGATAACTGTATGTGTGTGTGTATACATATATTTGATTTGTCATATAATTTAACATATTTAACATGTATTAGACTACCTGTCATTTAGGGGTGGGTGTGGGAGGAAGGAGGAGAAAAATTTGGAAAAAAAAATTTTGCAAAGATCAATGTAGAAAAATTACTCATGTTCTGTAAATAAAAAGCTTTAATAAAGAAATTAAAAAAAAAAAGGAAAGAACGATTTTTCTTTAGCTTCAGAAAGCAGAATAAAAACCAAATTACAAAAAGGAAGATGTGGGCCTAATATAAAGAATACTTTCCTAATAATTAGAGCTATACAAATATGAAATGAGCTTTCTCAGAAGGTAGTGAGTTCTCTGACACTAGAGGACATGTGGCAGCTAGGTGACCACTTGCCATCCTGTTTAGGAATGGTTTGATCTAGATGACTCTCTGACATCCCTTCCCAACTCTCAGAATCTATGAAATTTGTTTAAATCACTAATCCAAGAAAACAAAATATGCCTGTAACATATGTACTCAAAATTCTTCCGAAAGCATTAAATCCCCCCAAAATCAATCTAATCAAGAGTTAAGAAAAAGGAAAGTTTACATTTACTTTGTGCCTGCAGCTTGATTTCTTTTAGGCACATATTGATTTTCATAGTTCTTAGAAAACCTGTAAACAGTGGTCCAACAGAGAAAAAGCTAAACTTAACTTTTTACTATTCCCAAAGTGGAAAAGAAACTCTAGGAATGGCCCATCAAGTGATAAATTGTATTTATAAACTAAACCTGTGTAGTCTCTGGAAGATAAGATTCTGGCAAATCCTGAAGTTTCTCAGACTCTTTCTCAGACTCTTTTCCTCTCAGACATAACATCTGAGAGGGATCAAGGAGCACATGGGAGTCTACAGTTTAATACCCAGAAACTCTCCATTATTTACTCTCTTTCCAATGAAATGCTCCTGGGACAAAGACTGGCAAATGAGTATGGCTTACCAGCATCTACTAGGCGAGGTACCTCTGAGCGGATCATACGAAGCTTCAGCCAGTCAGGAAGTAGCAGGGCTTCTTCAGATGTATCCACCAGGAAAGCAGTTGGCAAGGGCTTCTTCTCTGGGAACCAGATGTCCAGTAAAGCATGGAATTCACCATCCCCAGCTTCAAAAGAGGCCATAACAAAATAAGCATCATGCTCTAACTCAATTACCAACAGTCCAACCTTTACACTTCTTTACCAGACAAACAGAACTGCTTTTCTTTTATACCTATTGTATCTTTTTTTTCCATGATATGAATGCTTTACTTTGTTTTTAAACCACCTTGCTCCTGATGAAATTTAAAAACAAATCTTAACTGAAACTATCATCTTTTACATTTTTTTCTAGCCCAAAATGAAGCCATATTTATAGCAAAGTCAGTATATGAATGATGCCATATAAGTACTTTATTTGCTTATATTGATTTCAAAGACATGCCCCCATCTTCAACAAATTTACCATCTAAAATTGCCACCATGTTATTATTTTACTTTTTTTCCCCCACTTTTTTTTTAATTTGTTTTTAATACACATTATTTTATGAATTATTCTGGGAGAGAAATCAGAGCAAATGGGAAAAACAATTAGATTAAAAAAAAGAAGAAAAAAGAAATGAACATAGCATGTTTGATTTACATTCAGTCTCTTTAGTTCTTTCTCTGGTTGCAGATGGCATTTTTTGCCCAAAGTCTATTGGGATTCCTTTGGATCACTGATCTCCGAGAAGAACCAAGCTTTTCATAGTTGATCATCAAACATTCTTGCTGTTATTGTGTACAAAGTATTGCTGGTTCTGCTTGTTTTGCTCAGCATCAGTTCACGTAAATCTTTCCAGACCCTTCTATAATCAGTTTGTTCATCATTTTTCATAGAACATTACCTTCATGTACCACAGCTTGTTCAGCCATTCCCCAATTGATGGGCAGCCACTTCTTTTCCAATTCTTTGTTACCACAAAAAGAGCTGCTACAAACTTTTTTGCATTGGGTCCTTCTCCCTCCTTTATGATTTCCTTAGGATACAAACCCACTAATGGCACTGCTGGGTCAAAGGGTATTAGCCCTTTGGGTATAGTTCCAAACTGCTCTCCAGAATGGTTGGATCATTTCACAACTCTACGAACAATGCATTAGTGTCTCAGTTTTCCCACATCCCCTCTAACCTTTTTCATTTTCCTTTCCTGTCATCTTAACCAATCTGAGAGGTGGGAGGTGGTACAGTTATTTTAATTTGCATTTCTCTAATCAATAGGATTTATGTGGCATTAGACTCTAGGCACATGATCCCATTTTGTATCTACAGGTTTACTCACAAAGTAAAAGCAAGGGGCAGCTAGGTGGCGCAGTAAATAGAGCACCAGCCCTTAAGTCAGAAGGACCTGAGTTCAAATCTGGTCTCAGACACTTAACATTCCCTAGCTGTGTGACCCTGGATAAGTCACTTAACCTCAATTGCCTCAGCAAAAAGCAAAAACAAACAAACAAACAAACAAAAAACCCAAACAAACAAAAAAAAAACAAAGTAAAAGCAAGATCAAGAGGAGGTGCCAGACCCACCTCACTGGTAAATTAAGAAAAAATTCAATGCGCAGGAGATGGTCTCCAGGGGAGTTAAAATTTGTAAGTAAAAATAATACAAGACAATGGTATAAACTAAAATCAATCAAACGCCATTCTTTTTTTTTTTTGGCTGAGGCAACTAGGGTTAAGTGACTTGCCCAGGGTCACACAACTAGGAAGTGTTAAGTGTCTGAGGCCAAATCTGAACTCAGGTCCTCCTGACTTCAGGACTGGTGCTCTATCCACTGCGCCACCTAGCTGCTCCCAATCAAACTTCAAAAGAAATAAAACTGTTAATTGGACATCAAGTTACTCATGAACTCTAGTCTTCTATATGGGACTCAAGATTGTCTTTAACTGTTCAGAAAAGGATGTATTCTACTTCTTTTCAAGGTTCCAAGCAGGAAGCAAAGCTCAAGATATCCCAACTCACCTTGTGGAGGCCCCAGTGTCAAGAGAATGACCATGGCATGGACTACAAGTATATGCATAGTGGCTGTTTCTCCACTGGTCCATCGAAGAAAGACCTGGTCCTGGGATTCTGACTAGAGGGATGAAAAGACAGGGACAAGTGACCAAAGGAGAAGAAGTTAGCCCACCTCAACTTTATGATTTAAGTATTAAGATGAAAGAGCAAGCCTACAAGGAGGCAATTACTTACCCAGCTATACACTTCTTCCCCCTCTTTGCTCTTGCGCATTCGCCTCACATAGCGTGAGAAGATAGAGAGCAGAGCCACTAGTACTGCATCAGACTCTGCGCTGTAGGAAAGTTTTGAAAAGAGGTGGGACATGATGGTGGAGCGCTCAACAATTAGTCGGGCCACATCCTGGGGGGAGAGAGACAACTTTGCAAATTCTCCTTGACAGCAACCATCTGATCTACCCCATGCACGCTGATCATCCTTTCTGTCTGACAGCAGAATTTCTCCCTCCCAGCTAGGTTTCTATTACCACAGAAAGCTTTGCCTTCTCTCTTGTATCCCTCATGGGTGTTTATACATACTGAAATAAACATCTGATTAGCCAACAGAGCAGGGATGTAATAGAGGTATAAAAAGAGTTTAATGCAGTTTCTTAACTTGGTACCCATAGTACTTGGTTTAAAAAAAAAATCCCTTAATAACTGAACCTAACCACAATTGGTTTCCTTCATAATATTGTGTATTTTGTTTTACACATTTAAAAATATTATTCTGAAACCTCCAGAGTTTTCACATTGCCAAAAGGGTCTCTAAGAATCTCTAGTTTATACTAACACATGAAAATATGTGTTAGTATAATAATAATAGTATACTACAAACATCATCATGGAAAAGGGAAGGCAAGAAGAATGAGATAAAGTTTTAAGGCTATATATGACTGCCAGAACTATGAAAGTTAAATGCTGCACCAAGGACTCAAAATGAAATAACCAAATTATGTGACTTGCTCAAAATTACACAACCAGTTGTGGAAGAGTTAATAAGAGAAAAACCTCAAGTAGTAAGGCTCTATGTGACATTAAGTAGTTAGGTCCACCCACAGGTTTGAACTGATCTCAAATGATTTAACATAATGACTTCTAAAGTCCCTTCTAACTGCAGATATATGACCCTACAGTAATTGGCATTGATACAAGATAAGCTTTTGGGATGGGATCTCATGTTTAGAATGCTCCACACAAAGCTTACTCTCTCATTCACTGCATATGTTGTGAAGAATCTGTTTTTGTACAAGTTATTTCCTTTGCACTCACTCACTTCCTCTGGCATGTAAGGTGTCCTTGAAAACAAGGTCAGCCAGATGCAAATTCTGGCAAGTCTCTAGAGCACAAGCCTGACAGGTTTTGAGTAGAGAGCGAGCTATGAACTTCATGCCTGATGTCCAGCACCAATCTGGCTAGATCTAGAAAGGCCCATGATCAGAGTAACCAGCCACAAGGAGATGGAGTATACACATCAATAAAATCACAGATCCTTGAAGTATTGGAGAAAGTGACAACATGGGGAAACCTTTGTGACCATGCTTGCCTTATCACTTACATCTTCAAAGACAAAATGAAGAACTAAATAACTTTCTGAACACTGTATTTCCAAACATGGCACGACAATAGAAAACTTCATAGATATTCACTTTTATTCTGGAACAAGAGTGAATTCCACTTATAAAATTCCACTTTAAAAAAACATCATCAACTCCTAGTCCCCACCTCCAATCTTAAGGTACTCAAAACATTATTCAAGCATAAGCTGGTTTAAAGCCAAGCTTCAGACAAAATAGACTAAATGGCTATAAATGACCAAACAACCAAAATTTACTATGCTAGGAGCTGCAATGCACATCTTTAAAGAAAACATCAAAAATGTTCTAAATCCCTTCTTACCAAAGCAAGATCATTGTGCTGTCCCTGTTCCTCCACTGGAGCATGCTGGGAGAGGTACACAAGATAGGCACTAATGGTCTGTGGGTCCGTTTCCATGTGGATAGCCTAGAGAAAGCAGACTTCCTTGAAATCATCAGCAAAAAAAGAAACTTGATCCTACAGCTATTGCTGTTCTCCCTGGCCACCACTACTATCCCACTCTAGTTCAATACAACCTTCAAAGGGAGCTGGCATCTCTTTCCTCCCTTGACATGCCTCTGCATACTCTCACCTGCTGCAGGGCCAGAGCTGTTGTGTTTCTGACACTATCAAACAGTGGTAATCGTGGCAGATCTCTCAATAGCCACTGGTATCCCTGAAGCATTTCTGAGTCACCTGAGTCTTCTTCCATGGGATGGTCTTTCTCCTCTCCATCACGAAGCCCACCTTCTGACAACACCAAGGACAATCCCTGCAAGTGTACACATTAAGAAAATCATGCCTGAGATTCCATGAAAGTCTGATGTCTTTTGCCAGAAACAATGTATTAACAATAATTTGGGTAACATAACACAATTTCCAAATAGAATTCTGGAGAAAGAGAAATTTGTCCTAATTTTACATAGTTTATTTTTTACATCGCCATAGGGGGATTTTTTTTAAGACAAAGAACTTTTTTCTATCAAACTATTAATATGGGATATATTTCCTTAACAAGGGACCACCAACCTCCCATCAAACTCCCAGAAAATAAAGATAGTCTGGTCTATTTTGACAATCTTAAATGAAATTCTCCAGTTCTCATTTAGTGTAGGTATGCCAGACAAGTGAATTTAAAGTTTTATATTTTGCCTTTTCCTTTCTCATTTTAGTAATGGTAAAAAAAAAAAAAAAAACCTATAAAGGTAAACTTTTAATTTTTTTAGTACCTATTTACAAGAAGTCATTACAAAGAATCCTACTTGACTATCAATTACAGGTAAAATTTGGTTATCTGCCTAGCACAGTATTGAATAAAAGTTTTAAAATCATTAAAAGACAAGATAACATGTTCTGAAGACCACAAATTCCTTGCCCAATTAGTGTTCCCATGTGAGTTTTACCTTCATGGCTAATACCCTGGAGGCCACTTGAGAGGAACTAAGGCGCCGCAGGAAGTAGTCCAGCACCTCACAGGTGGTCTGTTCATCAGCCTTGGGGCCTAGCAGCAAGTCCTGCAGGCGGCCAAGCAGCTGTCGCTGCTTCTGCTGTCTCTGCAGAGACAGGAGAGGTTGCTTCTGATGAGATTGGAGTGGAGAGGCTCGATTCAGAGCTGAGCTCCTGCCTGAGGGAGCACTGACCTGGCGTTTCTTGGCCCTCTGCTCTTTGCTCTCTCCCTCCTCTTCTTCCTCCCCTGAGGTGACATCATCAGCAGCATCATGAAGCAGGAACTCACACAGACACTGTACCGGTAACACATCCAAGGAGCCCTCACTGGACTGAACCAGATCTGCTAACCAGGGCATGGACTGGGAGGAAGCCTGTGGATGGAAAAGAGAAAAACATTAACTAAAAGATTCTTTTTTTCTGCAGTACCTGCGCACGCGTGCACACACATACACACACACACACAGTCAAAAAGGATATAAGGTGGCTTACAAAAAGAAACAATCTATTAAAAAGAAATGAATTTTTTTCCAAGTACAAGACTGAGTGATTGCAGCTAAATAGTGAAAAACAGTATCAAAGCACAGTCCTTTTTAGTTCTTTAAGCCTCAAATCTTCCCACAAAGGCTTTCTGTGATAAATAATTCCCCACATCACAAATCTACCATTTCATTAACATAAATACAGTCCATTTATATACTTCCCCCTCAAGTATAGACATAACTTATGTATTTATGTAATAATATGTGTAGCACCATTATATTTAAGAACACCAAAGTGACTCAGCTTTTACTGCTACCACTACAGAGCTTTCACATCCCTATACTGAAAGCAAACTACATTTCCCTTCAAAATGCCTTTGGTCCAAATCCTCCATTAGTTAAAGTGATCCTCTAAAACTATATTATAAAGCAGTGGTCACCAAAACCATTTGGTACTGGCTAAGAAATAAAGTAGTGGATCAGTGGAATAGGTTAGGTTCACAGGACAAAATACTCAATGACAATAGTAATCTAGTGTTTGATAAACCCAAAGACCCCAGTTTTGGGGATAAAAACTCACTATTTGACAAAAACTGCTGGGATAATTGGAAACTAGTATGGAAGAAATTAGGCATTGACCCACACCTAACACCATATACCAAGATAAGGTCAAAATGGATTCATGATCTAGACATAAAGAATGATATTATAAACAAATTAGAACAATGTAGGATGGTTTACTTCTCAGACCTGTGGAGGGGGAAGGAATTTGTGACCAAAGAAGAATTAGAGACCATCATTAATCACAAAATAGATAAATATGACTATATCAAGTTAAAAAGTTTTTGTACAAACAAAATGAATGCAGATAAGATTAGAAGGGTAGCAATAAACTGGGAAAATATTTTTACATCCAAAGATTCTGATAAAGACCTCATTTCTAAAATATATAGAGAATTGACTCAAATATATAAGAATTCAAGCCATTCTCCAGTGGACAAATGGTCAAAAGATATGAACAGAATTTTCAGATGAAGAAATTGAAACTATTTCTGGTCACATGAAAAGGTGCTCCAAGTCACTATTGATCAGAGAAATGCAAATTAAGACAACTCTGAGATACCACTACACACCTGTCAGATTGGCTAAAATGACAGGAAATGATAATGATAAATGTTGGAGGGGATGTGGGAAAACTGGGACACTAATACATTGTTGGTGGAACTGTGAACGGATCCAACCATTCTGGAGAGCAATTTGAAACTATGCTCAAAAAGTTATCAAACTGTGCATACCATTTGACCCAGCAGTGTTATTTTATTTTATTTTTGTCATTTTTTTTATTTTATTTGCATAACATATGTGTGGGTAATTCTTCAACAATAACCCTTACATAGCTTTCCATTACAAATTTTTCCCCCAACTCCCCACCCCTCCCCTAGATGGCAGGATATCCACTACATGTTAATTATGTTAAAATATTGGCAAATGGAATATATGTATACATATTTCCAAACTTGTCATTGTTGTGCAAGAAAAATCTTGTCTACACAAACGATATATCAGATAAAGGAAACACAATGTAAGCAAACATCAATCAAGGAGTATGAGAATGTTATGTTGTGGTCCACATTTCACATCCCTCTCTCTGGGTGTATATGGCTTTCTTCAGTGAACAATTGGAGGTGGTTTGAAACATTTCATTGTTGAAGAGAGCCATGTCCATCAGAATTGATCATCATATAGTACTGTTGTTGCCGTGTATAATGATCTCC
>JAJPUD010000142.1:548781-561862 GCA_023553655.1 Myrmecobius fasciatus
TATTCAGCCATTCTCCAATTGAAGGGCATCTATTCAATTTCCAGTTTCTAGCCACTACAAAAAGGGCTGCCACAAACATTCTTGCACATGTGGGGCCTTTTCCTTCCTTTATGATTTCTTTGGGATATAAGCCCAATAGAAATGCTGCTGGGTCAAAGGGTATGCACAGTTTGATAACTTTTTGAGCATAGCTCCAAATTGTTCTCCAAAATGGCTGTATCCGTTCACAGCTCCACCAACAATGCATCAGTGTCCCAGCCCTCCCACATCCCCTCCAACATTCATCATTAACTTTTCCTGTCATTTTAGCCAATCTGACTGGTGTGAAGTGGTATCTCAGGGTTGTCTTGATTTGCATTTCTCTGATCAATAGTGATTTGGAGCACCTTTTCATATGACTATAAAGAGTTTTAATTTCATCCTCTGAAAATTGTCTGTTCATATCCTTTGACCATTTATTGATTGGAGAATGGCTTGAATTTTTATAAATATGAGACAATTCTCTATATATTTTAGAGATGAGACCTTTATCAGAACCCTTAAATGTAAAGATGATTTCCCAATTTATTGCTTCCCTCCTAATCTTGTCTGCATTGATTTTGTTTGTACAAAAACTTTTTAACTTAATATAGTCAAAGTTATCTATCTGGTTTTCAATTAAGAGTTCCAGTTCTTCTTTGGACATAAATTTATTCCATCTCCATAGGTCTGAGAGGTAAACTATATTACATTCCTCTAATTTACTTATAGTATCACTCTTTATATCCAGATCATGAACCCATTTAGATCTTATCTTGGTATGTGGTGTTAGATGTGGGTCAAGCCCTAATTTCTTCCACACTAGTTTCCAGTTTTCCCAGCAGTTTTTGTCAAATAGTGAATACTTATCCCAAAAGCTGGGGTCTTTGGGTTTATCAAAAACCAAATTCCAGCAGTGTTATTTTAAAGGAGGGAAAGGGACCCACATGTGCAAAAATGTTTGTGGCAGCCCTTTTTGTAGTGGCTAGAAACTGGAAACTGAAGGGATGCCCATCAATTGGAGAGTGGCTGAATAAATTATGGTATATGAATGTTATGGAATATTACTGTTCTGTAAGAAACGACCAACAGGAGGATTTCAGAGAGGCCTGGAAAGACTTGCATGAACTGATGCTGAGTGAAATCAGCAGAACCAGGAGAACATTATACACAGCAACAAGACTATATGATGATCAATTTTGATGGACATGGTTCTCTTCAACAATGATGTGATTCAAACCAGTTGTTCAGTGATGAAGATAGTCATATACATCCAGAGAGGCCTGTGGGAACTGAGTGTGAACCACAACACAGCATTTTAACACTTTCTGTGAATATTTCCAGGCATTTTGTTTTCCTTCTTAGGTTGTTTTTTCTTCTTCTCTTTCTAGATCTGATGTTTCTTGTGCAGTAAGATAACTGTATAGATATGTATACATGTATTGTATTTGTCATATAATTTATCCTATTTAGCATGTATTAGATTACCAGTCATCTAGGGGTGGGGGTGGGGGGAAGGAGGGAAAAAAAAAGTTTTTGCAAAGGTCAATGTAGAAAAATCACTCATATGTTTTGTAAATAAAAAGCTTTATTAAAAAAAAAAAGTTAAAGTGATCCTTGAATATTCTTGTAGCATTTTACTCTAACACTCTCAAACCTCTGTTTACTCACCTGTCTTTGAATGATATCAAGGAGAAAGTCTGGGTTTCTGCTCCTACATAGGAGATGACCAAGGCGGAGGGACTGATTAAGTCCTTTCACTTGCTCCAAGATATGAGGAGGGGGTCTTCGTGGAGAGCCCCTAGAAGAGAAAAGGTGAATTAAACTTTTGCACAATTACAGACCACTATGCCATATCTCACAATATGGGATAAAACAAGCCACCCATTTGTTGAATGTTCTTCTCTTCTTCCTTTGTATTTATTTTTTCCCTAAAAAAAATAATTTGTTATAAGGAATGATTCTCTAGAAGAGAAAAAGATATACAGGGAAATCTAGGTGATGATAAAAGCAAAATATATCAATAAAGCTGTTAAAAAAAAAAGTGGGGGAGGAGTCACGAGGGAACAATCCACCCAAAGTAAAGGAAAGAGTATTTGAATAGAGGTGTTAGAGATCTACAATTCATTCATGTGATCAGACCTAAAATTTCAGACATGTACTTAAATGGTAGGAGAGAAGGCAGTGAGGATTCTAAAAGTAGGGAAAGGTAAGGGGCAAAGGATTTCTTACAAAGACTGAGGAAAACTACCCCAGATAGAATGCCTTACTGGGGATCCAAGCTAGTAAGCTGAGACAAAAGGAGGCTGCTGCTCTCAGTGATTGTTTGCTTGGTGGATGCAGCTGCAAGATGTCCCTCGAATGCCAGGATTTCCTGCTTTTCCCGCTGGGAAATCTGGAGTTCTCGATTAATCATCTCAGTCCGGGTTTCCTCATCAGTCAGGGTACAAGGAGGATAAGAGTAATTACTAGGGACCAAATGAGAAGAAACTTGTTATCATGCCCTGTGTCAAATGATAAGTCCCATTAGACAGCACTAAAGGTCAAAAAAGGGTCAAAATTCATAATGGTACCACTTGCTTGGCCACAGCTTGAAGCTGTCATCATGAAAGCCCCAACGGAGCTATGAAAACACTGACAAAAGCCAAATTTTTTTCTAAGATTTTTCAACTTCAAAAAACTTACTATGATCACCACTACTGATCCAATAAATATCATTCAAGAATACTTCAGTAAACTTCTGTGTTTTTCCCCATAATTAATGCCAAATTAAAAGGGAGAGAAGAAAATGGGAGTACAAACAGGACTTCTGAATTTGAAAACTCAAGATTTACACCATAGGTTTTTCTTAATACGGAACCTATGAACTTTTCAAAAATATGTGTATTTTGATAACTATACTTCAATATGATCAATTCCTTTTGTAAATCTATGTATTTTATACACTTCAAAACATTATTCTGAGAAGGGGTCCATGGGGTTTACCAGACTGCTAATAGGTTCATGATACAAAAAAAAGGTTACTCCTGATTTAGTATAAACTATACAGAGGGGAAAAACTTACTTTGTCATCACCATTTCCATGAGCATCTTCAAAGTAGGGTATTCTTCCCAAGCTGCTAAACCTAAAGGATAAATACACAGCATCAAGAAACAGGTAGGTGAAGTATTAGACCAGGTTGTTTGTAATGGTGTTTACCCATAAAATCAATTAACAAGCATGCATCAATGCTCAAATAGTGGTAAGGTCAGATCTCCATGCAGACAATAATTTGGTTTCAGTTTTTCACCTAGTCCTCACCCCTCTGGGATAATCCTCCAAAAGTCAGACTGTAATCTGTATTCTACAAGGCTGGCATTTAAAAATCACCACATTCCAAGAAGTGCTTTTTGTAACATAAAATGTAATAAGTATGCTTACCAATATTTTCAGGATTAAATGCAGCTACCACAAGCAAGAGAGGCCATGCCTTCCAGTAAAGGGTTGAAATAGCAAGATTTGGGGGCTTGTATCTGAAATAACAGTGGAGAGTAGCAATCAGAATATATAGCTATTCTGAAAATAAATACAAAAGTTAGCACATAGTCAAGATAGGCCATAGCAAGAAGAGGCAACCTTGAAGAGAAAACTACCAACGTCCCTACAGTCTGATGCTGGACTCTGAAACAGTGATTTTAGAATGATGTCATTCTGGAATGGGCAGCTAAGTGGCAAAGTGGATAAGGTGCTGAGCCTAGCATCACAAAGACTCATCTTCCTAAGTTCAAATCTAGCTTCAGACACCAACTAACTACGAGACTCTGGGCAAGTCACTTCATCCTGTTTGCCTCAATTTCTTCATCTGTAAAATGAACTGGAGAAAGAAATGGCAAAGCACTCATGTATCTTTACAAGAAAACTCCAAATTGGGTCATGAAGAATCAGATACAATTGAAAACAACTGAACAACAACATTCAGGAAGTGCCACAAAGAATATTTTTATATTTTGAATTCATAACTTGCAAAATGGGTTCACAGAACAGTGCTATGAATTGCTGGCTAATTTTTAGCCTTTATCTGTTTATCAAATTCGATCAAAATTCACTACAAATTTTAGAAGATCCATAAGCCCACTGGAATCCATAAATAGAATTTTAGTCGTATTTTAATAGTTTTTTGTTGAATATCATATTTGGGCAAAATTATTCTTTAAAATTTTTTAGTGGAACACAAACATAAAATCATCCATTTGAATTACTGAAGTCAGACTACTTCCACAGATATCTTCTTTTGAAGAATATAAAAGGATTTAAAATATGTGAAGACTGAAGCACCTCATGTCACACAATACACACTAAAACTGAAGTCTAGAACCCAACTCATTTATTGAACAACAAGCAGCACTTATAAAACACTTATAACATGCTATTATTAAGTGCAGACTATACGTAAGACAAAAATGAAATAACTCCTGGCCTCAAGGAGTTACATTCCATCATTTATCCTAGGTACATTTCCAAAGGATAAACACGTATCATAAGAAGTAAATAAAACATACATACAATATAAATACAAAAAAATACAAAGGTCCTGAAACTTTTACAAAAGATGTCACTGACCATCTACTCTTATATTCCATTTTTTAAGAAGCAAGTACTCCTGGGAGAGGAGGTTACTCTTGTCAGATACGAAGAAACGTATTCTACTTAGAAAATGTTCAGCGTGGCACTTCTTGTTTAAGGCTCTGATATCTAAGGCATCTGTCTAATCTTTTGCTTTTTATAATTTTTGAAAATCAGATGTAAATTGATATTCAAACACATTCTCCTCTTGAGGCATAAGGCCATATCTAATTTTAATATTTCAAGCAAACAATGTTGCTGAATTAACATTGGTCATGAAATCTTAGTGAATTTATAAATGGATAACTCAATAAAGCATTGTTAGATACTGGAATGTAGGTTTTTTTCCTTTATTTTTTTTAGTTCCATAAGCAGGGGGAAGTTGAAAAGGATTAAATAAATATCATAATGTTAGCTTTTTTTAGTAACATCATCTTATGTTTTTATATAACAATTTTATGTAAAATAAACATCTCTATTATAATTAAAAAAAAAAGAAAAAATGTTCAGCTTGGAGGCTGACCTTTGACCTTACCCAGGAGGGAGCTGGATGTTCTCTGGATGATGGTAGGTGCACAAGTTCAAAACAGCATCTATCAGTTGAATCCTCTCTACCCTTAGGACTTCCACATCTAAGGAGAAAAGAAAACCCTATTCAAATATATGTAATAAGCATTATTAGTTGCTTTGAAATCCTACACCTTACTTATAATCTGAGATAGAAGTTTGCTGGAATCTGACAATAAATAACACCCCCAGGGTAAAGCTTCCCAGCAAATAAAAAGGCTAGATAAAAGGCTTAATCATTTACCTAACCCTTCTCAAATGAGGCAAAAGTTATACAGAACATTTGTGAGGGAGACCAATGTCTAGAATAATGACTAAAACAGTGGGGTGAAAAAGACAAGCATCCAAGTAAGGAGTCAGCTTTGTTGACAAGTCAAAGAAGCAGCCTTGTGAGAGTTCTAAGAGAACCTTACCGTCTGCCTGCACTGCTGCAGCTCGCTTCACCAAGTGGTCAGCAAGCTCCATGGCATCAGCAGGGCCCAGAGGGAGCTCCCTGGACAGCCCAATCACCAGGATACGCATCAATGTGTCCTCCAAGATGGGAACCTCTGAACAGAGGCGGAGGAAAAAACTGAAATTGGAGAAGGAAGAGATCACTGCTGTTTCAGTTTAATTTTCAAACCAGGGAAACCACTGCCCAAAGCCAGAGAGACAATGCTAATTATCCCCATTTGGGGAATTCCCCCAAACCCTAGGACACCATCTTCACAAGGCATGCATTTTTGAACAGGGTCACTATGGGAATTTATTTTAACTAAGCATAGATGTCATAAGGGATTTTTTTTTTCTCCTAGGGTAGGGATGGCGGGGGGGGGGGGGGGGGGAGAGGATGTAGAAGAAAAAAATGCTTAAGTGAAAAAAACTTTTTAAGAGCACATACATATATTTTTAAAGAACTTAAGTTAAACCAGGAATTCTAGTTAGAATCAAAGAATTCTAAAAACTTTTCAAGTAAAATCTACATTCCATAGCTGTCCCACAGATTGTCCTAAGTTAGAGAAAATGAAGTTAAGACTTACTTGCGATCACTTTCTGGGGGCCAATTGTCCCATTTGTAGTAGGTTTCTGGTTGTTCTGTAAACAGCACTTTGTGGAGGCTGCACAGAGAAGGAAATAAAGAAATTCAACATATAATAAACTACTGTCACAGGCCATTTCCTAAGTTTTAGAGCTCTATCAAATAGATACAAATGGTACAAATAGATAGCTGGCTAAGGAGTCAGGAAGACCCAGGTCCTTCTGACACATCCTGGATATGTGACTCTGGACAAATCATTTAACCTGTCTTATGCAGTTCTCCAGGACTATAAATTGCAGAGCCAATTGCTGACCTGCACTGGTGGCACCAAGTAGCACATTTATATACCACTTTAAGATGGAAATATACTATCTCATTTGATCTTTACAAAAACTCTAAGAGGCAGATGCAATTATCATCTCCATTTTACAGATGAGTAAACTGAGGCTGAAAGAGGTAACATGAATTGCCCAGAGTCCCACAGTTAGTGTCTACTTCAAGATTTGATCACAGCTCTTCCTAACCCCAGGTCCAGCACTCTATCCATTGAGCCATCAGCTACCCCAGAGCCAGGTTCATCGTGGATCCCCAAATGGAATGAAGAACTCTATCCTAAGGATTTCAGGAAACTTCTCAGTTTACCAAGAAGCCTTTAACAAGAATCTCCTCAAGGGTAGGAAGATGCTCTGGAGCTTCTTATAGTCCATTCCTAACAGTGCCACCCCAAAATGAGGACTACCGACAAGTAATTGATAACTAAACTTCATTTGATGTTAATGTCATAAAATGCAACTGCAAACAAGACACAAAACATTTCTCTTGAAAAGAGCTACATGAGACTCCCACTGATAGTAGTAGTATTGTCATTAAGGTTAAAAGGATCATTTAACCTAGTAGCTCCATCAATCAAGAGCTTTCTCTCAATGGTCACCCCCCACTTACTCCTGCTGCTCTAATTTGAACTCCATCATAGACTACAAATTGCTGATAAGATGATACAATCTACAAAAAAGAAGGCTTGCAGAAAGTGGTTGTTTTTGTTTTCCAAAAGCAGTTTTTAACAAAAAAAATCATCAGAGACTCATACCAATGTACATAGTCTTTGGGAGCCAGTTTGCTGATAGAAGGGACAACGGTGTGGAGCCACCAGACAGCATCACGCTGAATTGCAGCTATTTGGTTCTGGAATGATCGTAACACTTCTAGATCTGGAAAAAAAAAAAAATTCAAATGCAACTCCATATTAGCTTAAAAGGAAAAGAGAACAATATGTGGTTATTTATTTTAACTTTGCAAACATTCATTAAGTAACCACAGAGAACAGGGCATTGTTCTAGGGCCTGAGAGAGAAGTGAACTTTGAATAAAAGAGTTCATGCCTTCACAGAGATTAGTTTAGTGGAGCATGTAATGCACATAGATGAATCCAGACTGATATAAGATGTGACTTTATATGTTATATGAGGTCTGACTGGGGAAAATCATGACCAACTCTAGTCATGAAATCAGGAAAGGCCAAAAATCATTAAGTACAACTACAAGGGGATGAGGCTACATGAAGCTGGCAGTTATACATCAAACCAAGATGCTAGTTTGGAAGAACACTTCAATTACTGAACATGAACTAACATAGATACTTGTCCAAGTAAGCCCTGAATGCAACAAAGATGCAAGCTGAGCCTTTTGCTCTATTTACATTCCTTGTATTAAGACAAAGCACAGTAAATAGAGAGTAAGATTCAGAGCCAAGAAGACCTGAGTTCAAGTTCTACCTTGACACATACTAGCTGTAAGTCATTTAACCTCATTACAGTGAGTGCACTAGGCAACTTATCTCTAAGACTATACATTGAGGAGGTGCTGACCTCCATTTGGTAGAGGGAATTTCTTTAAGAGAAATCTTTAAACCAATAATACCTATCTCTCTCTCTCTATGTTAAAAATAAAATAGACTGATCTTTCTAAGCTTTCAACACCTCTCTATGTCTATATTAAAATTACAGAAGACCACTACTGCTGAACCTCCATTTGCTCATTCATGAAAATGAAAGAGCTGGACTAAGATCAGTGTCATCAAATTCTAATAGCAACAGATCCCTATGGGCAGCATGATAATTTAGAAAAGCACAAATTGACTTTATCTATGTCTCGCTGTGTTTTTATTTTTCCAAACATTTTCCAATAACATCTGTGCATCTAGTTCAGCCTCCCTGGCAGCCTAAGGCCAAACGAATAGTCTGGACACCTCAGGACTAGATGACCTTTGGGGCCCCTTCAAATTCAAACTTCCCATGGTCCAAAGAGTAAAGTAATAGCATCAAATTTTAAGCAACTGAAATCTATAAATAATCAAATAACACATTTCTCCTTAAGGCTACTATTAGAATCAATAGCCAAACTGATTGAAATGCCATCCACACCCTTTCCATTTGTCTCCTCAACTCCACTAAGTACTCACAAAGAATGCAATCATCAAAACAAGAACAGTAAAAGAAGCCAAGAAAATAATTTCCCAATTAGCCAGTCAATCCCCAAATCCAAAGCTGAAATGCTTATGTTAACACTCTTAATTTTATTAATAGAAATAGAAAAAAGAAATCTCCTTTCTTGATGTCTTTAGCACTCTTCTCTACAAGGTCCCACCGTGTTTCCACTCCCTCAGCTGAGTCCTTAAGGAGGGGCTCTGGAGGTTTTCTGCACCTGGGTCTTTTGCCACTGCCACTCTTGAACTTCCCCATCACCCACTCTTGTCATCTGGCTTGTTTCCAAAAGAAGTCAGTTTTCCAGGACTTACTTTTCTTTTCTCCTTTATCCCATGCAATCCCAGCCTCCTTCACTTGGGCAGTTATGCCCAACATCATGGATACAGCCAGAAGGTCAGTTATGTGGATCACAAAGCGCTCCTAAAATCAAAATATGACACACACTCAGATCAGAAGAGCCTAATATTTTACTTTCCAATACTTCTTCTACATGTTTAAGTTGTTAAAGATGATATAGCAAGAAATTTATCTACAAGTAGAGAGGTCAGATGACAGAAAGAGTAAATTCCTGAATTAGGCAAGGGAAGATTGATTTAAATAGTAGAGAAATAGATATATATTTATGATATGTTAAAAAAAAAACGAGGGGGAAAAAAATACTGCATGGACCAAATAAATGACAGTTGCGTAAGAATTCCAGTGACACTAGAAAAATGACAAGCCTTTGCCTCATTCAAATCTCACCAAGAAGCTGACTAAAAAAAATCAGAATGTATGTGAAATGTAACCAAACATAGAAGGCACCAAGATGTAAATACCTTGAATTCCATTTCTAGATATTGTGGTTCCTTTCGTTCCTGCATGAGCCCGAGGCAAAATGCCTGGAAATTAATCTCATGCTTGGTCTGTTTGATTATCTCTCGAAGCAGGGCCCGGGAAGCTCTCAGGTAATCATCTTTATTAGTCAATAGGTCCTGGAACACCATTGCTAGGAACTACAGCCAAAGTTATCAACAAAGCAAAGACAAGGTCCTGTTAAAATCATACATAATCAAATGTCTTTAAAAGTCATGTACTAAATATATGTCGGTAAAATGTAGGAAGGTTCCAAATGGTCTATAACTCTTTACTTAAAATACTACACTGCCAAAGATGAATTAAGTCAGATGTAAAAACTGACATAATTACTACTATAACCTGCACAAAACCAGTGCCTTACTTTAGTGCTTTGTTTCCACAAAACATTAATCATCAACAGGGCTTTTCTAAGTAATTCTCAAGAGAAAAAAAACCACGGATCCAAGTTATTACTTTAAGTATTACCATCAGCCAAAGAGGTCATAACACCAAAAATCAAATGTCAGGACTCTGAAAATTAATCTAGCCTGAGATGATGATATAACTAATTATTGGCACCTCGCCATATTTAATCACTTACACCTTGCCAATCTATTAATCAGTTTAAAAATTCTGTTCTTAATTAGAAGGTGAATCTCCTCTAGGCTGCTACTTGCTACCTCTGAAATGAAAATGACCTACAATCAACCATCAAGGAAAGCTATCCAAGAGCACCTTTGGGGCTAGCTCTGAGCTATGCTGCAGCACAGTGTACAGGATCTGCATGTTGTTTGGGTTTCTTGCATTTGAGAGTTCATTGAAAATCACAAACTTGACTGTAGTGCCCAGATTATCCCTATGGGCATTTAGCAATTCCCTGGAAACAAAACCAAAGACCAGAGTAAATGATTATTAGGAACATATACTAGGACAAAACTTTACTTCTCCATATTTGCATCCTCTTCTCAAAGTTCTTACCTGACACAGAGCATGTAGTGGTTGAGGAGGACCTTGGGTTTGAGCCGGATTTTGATAAGGCTGGAAATGACCTCCATGTCCTCTGAACCATGAGTGCCACAGTTCATGCAGACAGACATCAACAGGTCCTGGGCTGGCCTGGTCAACTGCAGGGATGAGAGATGAGTGATAATACTGAAGGAAACAATGACCTTTCTGGGTCCAGACATACAGATCCTCATGAATGTGAAGACCATGCTGGCCCCCGATGGAAATTCCTTGCCTTGCTCCAGAGCAACTGCTCACCTTAGGGTTCTGCAGCCACATCTCCAGCCTTTGCACAGCCATCAGCCGCACTTCTTTGTAGCCACAAGTTGCAGTTAGGAGTCGCAGGAGATTCCGAGAGACATTGTCCATAGGCTGACGGCGGTTCAATTGGTCCCGAAGCATGTCAAGGACATATTCTTCCACACTCTCAGCAAGGTCCTCATATCTGAGGAAGAGAGAAGGTGATTCTGAGTCAACTCAAGTCTAACTCTTCCTGTCTTCCAGGCAAGTAAGGAAAGGTCTCTGATTGACAGTCTCTTAATGCTCAATTAAGAGGACAGAGTAGCTTACTTAACCAAACAGGGAAATAAATGTTCTTTATTCTCAGAAGGAGTAGCCAAACCCTCCCCTGTTCTGTACCATTTTGGTCTATTCCTGATTCACTGGCAGCAATCATGATCAGCTTCCACATACCTGGGCATGAGCTGTCCCTCTTGCTCTGGGCTCAGCTTCTCCTCTGCAATCAGCAGTTCAGTCTGACTGTCTTCTTCTTCAGTAAGGGATGGATGAGGACTGTTACCTAGACAGACAGGGATCCTCATGATACAAACTTTTTTCGACTTTAATTCTGAGGCACCCTCAGCACCTAGATCACATGGCACTTTCTATAGAAAGAAGTTTGTGGCCCCTTTCTTTGGCCCCTACTGTGTGTCAGATAGATATATAGGGATAAATTTATCTCTATATAGCTATCTGGGTACATGGGATTCAAAATTAAAAGATACAGGCCTTGCCCTAAAAGAATATACCTTCTGACCTGAGTTCAAATTGGGTCTCAGACACTTAACACTTCCTAGCTGTGTGACAGCTGGGCAAGTCACTTAACCCCAATTGCCTCAGCAAAAAAAAAAAGAAGAAGAATATACCTTCTACTAAAAAAATATACCTTCTATATTAAGGGAGGCTACATGTGCACAAAAAAGTATACCACCCCACTTTTTTTACTTTATTTTTCTTGAGTTTATTTTTTGATCTGCATTTTCTTTGATAACATGAACACAGAAATACATTTTGCATGATTGAATGTGTATAATCTATATCAAATTGCTTGCCTTCTCAAGGGAGTGAGAGAATTTGGAACTCAAAATTAAAAAAAAATATATTAAAAACTTTTACATATAATTAGAAAAAAATATTTCTTAAAATTAAAAAAAAAAGTATGCTATCTAGGACAGGGACAAAGGAGAGCTTCAGCCAAAGTTCTATATAAAAAAACTAAGCAGAAAGAAAGTACTTTATGCTCAAGGGAAGGAGAGAGTTCTGAGATGTAGGAGAGGAGTGCATCAGCTAAGGAACGATTCATAGAAGTAGATCACTGAGCTGAACCTTAAAAAACTGAGAATTATCAAACCAGGTTAGAGGTAATGAAGTGCTTTTATATAATCACTAACTTTCACTCTCTTAGTAACTTCAGCCTGTTCTGGCACCTTACCAGCACTGAGGTCTCCTCCACTGCGCCCCATCTCTCCTTGTAACAACATGCTTTTGGGAGGCATCTTGGTGTTAAATGCTGTCTGGATATTGTCAACAAATGTCTTGCAGTGAGGACTATCCACCCAGATCCTCTCCCCTAGGGAATCTTCAATGTAAACCTGGACAGGATGGCAAGACCAGAAAAATAATCAGATAGAAGAGAGAACACCTGTAGTTTGCCCCATATCATTAAGTACTCTCCTGAATTTCTCTTTTGTTTAGGAGTAAAGGCCTCTGATCTCCAACTAAAGTTTATGCTAGTTGTTGGGTTAAAAGGGGAGGGAAGGAGAGAGGAAGCAGTTCCTATCCTTATCCATGGAGCTCACAATCTGACAAGAGGATCTGATTCAAATGTCACTGTACAAGAACTATTGAGAACAGTCTACATGTAGCAGACTTCCTGCCATCTAGGGGAGAGGTGGGGGTTGGGGGGGGGAATTCGTAATAGAAAACTTTGCAAGGGTCAATGTTGAAAAATGACCCATACATATGTTTTGCAAATAAAAAGCTTTAATAAAATGGAAAAAAAAAAGAGAGAGAGAGAGAGAGAGAACAGTCTAAAAGCAGTGCAGCAGGATGGTACAATGGGAGACTGCAGCATGTGAGGTTAGAACACCTGAATTCAAGTTCCACCTCTACAACCTTAACATTGTGACCAGAGGTTAAGACACTTAAACCTCTTTGGCCTCAGTTTCCTCATCTATAAGATGGCAAATGAGGAAGCTGATTTAAAGGACTCTGAACTCCCTTTCAGCTCCAATGCTATGGAAGGTACAAGTGTTGTGTGGGATTCAATCAT
>JAJPUD010000142.1:561872-578134 GCA_023553655.1 Myrmecobius fasciatus
CAATATGAAAGAAGGCTGAAAGGTAGAGAGAGCCTAAGTTTCAGAACTTCCTAAAAATAGAACAAGTCAGCTTGGAGGAAAAGTGGGGAGGAGGTCCCTTTTATAGCAGATCTTCAAGTGGAGGCCAGATAAACACTTGTCAGGTGGGTTAAAAGATGGATTTATTTATTTTCATTTACTGGTTGGACTTGACAATCTCTAAACTCCTTTCTAATTCTCTGACTATATGATGAGAATGTAAAGGGCCTTGAATGGCAGACTAAGAAAACCAGACTTTATTCAACTGGCAACAGAAAATCATGAAGGAATGTTTAGCAGAAAGGAAATAATATGGAAATGTGAATGAAAAACTGAAATGAGGGACTTAGGAGGTAGAAAAACCAGTTAGGAGACTCTTGTAGCAGTTGGAGCAGATAGTAATGAGGTCCAAGTCTAATGAAGTAGCAATGTTCAAAATAAAAAGGAAGGAACGTGAAAAACATCTGTGGGATAGGTCAAATAAAACTTAGTAACTGACTGAATCTGAAAGATGAGAGAAGATAAAAAAGGGGAAGGGAACAGAGAATAAACATTTATATGTGCCTACAGTGTGCCAAGATTCTATACTTAGCCATATACAAATAGTATCTCATTTGATCCTCACAACCACCCCAAAAGGTACTGTTATTATCCTATTCTTGCAGTTGAAGAAACTGAAGTTATCACAGGTTAAGTGATTTGCCTAAGGTTACAAAGCTATCAAGCATCTGAAACAAAGTTAAAGCCAAAGATTCAAACATACGAAAATGGGTGAATACTGGGTCCAATGACAGAGATAGGGAAGTCAAGAGGAAAACTTAATTTTGGAGGAAAGACAGTAAATTCTGTTTTAGTCCCAATGAGTTTGAGATACTACTGAACATCAGCAGCATCTTATAGTGGTTAAAATGTCAGATTTAAGAGTTAAGAAGACATGAGTTCAGATATTGCCTCTGATACTAGCTGTATAATAATAGGCAGGTCATTTAATCTGAGTCTCAAGTGCTAAATTATAAAATGAGGAGACTGGACTAGATGCCTTCTAAGGTCCCTTCCAATTTCTAAATCTGTGACCCTACCATCAAAGTATACATGTATTGCAGGCCACTGGAAATCTAAGTCTCCAAACATGGAAGAGAATTCAGGGCTGGAGGCAGAGATTTAGGAGTTACATGTACAGAAATGACAGTTGAAGCACTAAGCGTGGATAAACAGAATGTAAGCTCTGTAAAGATAAAGTATGTTTTATCCCATTTACAGATATTCAACAAATACTTAGTTAAATCAAAGAAACAAGCACAGAATAACTTAATGAAGTGAAGCAGAAAGGCAGATCTTTAGAAACATGTTGATTCAGCCTATTATCTGTCCTGAAGTCCCAATATGTCATTCTTCCTACACCTTAAATATTCCCTTCATCACTCTATACAATTATTTCAAATTACCTTGACAAAGATCTCAGGCCAGTTCTCATCCTCTTCATATGCAGCCATGAGTAGGTTACAAGCTAACACAGAAACCAGGCTATTTCCTTTGGCTTTGAAGTTTATGGAAGCATCCCGTCGAAGAAGACTGCATAATGCCTGGAAGAGATCACCCAGAAATCAAACCCTATATATCAAACAGAGGGGAATAACTGTTAAGAGCCAATGTGGGAAATTCTCATATGTCTTGTGCTTTTATATAGCCATTAATACATATCATAATGAATGTGACTTCAATCAAAGAATATATATAAGAGAGGGATTCTATGAGGACAGAAGTGAGAACTATAGTTCTCATTCAGCTCCATTAAACAGTTTACCACGTGTCTCTTACCTCAATAACTCCCTCTGTGGCAAATATATTGGGTTTGATTTTTGCCAAGTACATCAGGCTCAAGTACAGTGTGGTGTCTGGTTTGGCTCGGGTCATTTTAAGTTGTTTCACAGCTCCACACAGTACACCCTCAATTCTGTCATCATTTCCCTCGGACTCTGAAGCTTCAATCTCATCCAGCAGGACTGTGGGCAGAACTGTCAAAAGCAACCAAATACTAAGTCAAAGTGAGAAACCAAAACAAGACACAAAGCTGAATATTTTTTTGGCTATTATTATTCTAACTCAAAATTCACTATTTTTAGCATCTCGGCAAAAATTCACATGACTTTCCAATCAAAAATGAAGAAGCTATTTAGCATTTTATCCTTCTAAAAAACGCACTTCCACATTTTTATACATTGTCTCATTTGGATCTTCATTACTCTGGTATTTCTCAGAGTAGTTTAAAGCAGAGAAGACAGACACACGTGGCTAACCAATAATAATACATCACATCTACATAATATTTTTAACTCTCCATCAATTTCCTTATTTGCTGTTATGTATCATTTGCTTATAATGGCATTAAAGCCCTTCATGAACCAGCTTCCATTTATTTTGTAGTATACCTATTCATACATTCTCTGTCCTAGCCGAACAGCATTATAAACATTCCCAAACCCTGAATGAACTATCTCTCTTCTTAGAATCCTAGTCTTGAAGGGATTCAAGGCTCAAGTCAGATATGTCACCTCTTCCATGAAGCCTTCCCTGATCCCCTAAGGTTGTTAGCTTTCTCTCCCCTCTCAATTCACTATATTTCTACTTATTTGCATATATACTCATATATATATACAAGAATGAATACTCATCTTATTTGTATACATGTTATATCCAGAGTAAAGGGTGACTTCCTTGAGGATAGGGACTGTTTCATTTCTGTCTCTGTACCCCCACTGACTTGCTCACAGTGCTTGATAAAATGTTAAATTGGATCAATGTCACATATTTGTAAAGCCCTATAAAGTTCACAAAGCCTTTTCATAAATATATATCACTTGTTCTTTCTATAAGATGAAGAAATGTGTAATGAAACTGAGGTTCAACAGGAATAAATGAGTGATCCAAAGTCACACAGAAAGTGAGGGTTTCAATGCTTGGAATCAGGTCTACTAACACAGAATCCAAAGCTCTTTTCACTTAAAAGCTATTAAGTAAGGTAGCTGGATAAAGGAACAAAAAACTGAGGCCACTGTGCTTCATAATCTTAAATGGATCCTCATCAATGCATTTAATCCTTTTCTTCACCTTTAACACCCTAGAAGATACCTTGTAGTGATCTTTCCTAAAAATTTCTTCAAAATTCCAACCCTTTTTACCACCTCTTCTCTCAAGTTTTAAAGTGTGGAACAGATGAAATTGAGGAACTTTTCATGGGAGACTGTTATTTTCTCAGTTAAGCAAGAGGTGAGGCTCTCCTAAATTCTCACTCATTCATTTCTCCTTCCTTCCAGGCTCAGAGGATGAAGTGGCCTTCCTATTGGCCAAGGTCAATCCTTCCACCTAGGCTCATAATCTCATCTCATATCCTTCAAGACTGTTGCTTGGTCCCACTGATTTCTCTCATATTTAACCTCCCCCTCTGTACTGACTTCTCCAAAGCCTCTAATCCCCTAATTTTACAGATGAGAAAACTAGGCCTGAGGAAAATTAAGTAATTTTCCCAAGGCTGTCACAATCTGTTTCTAGCTTATCTTCCCAGAATTATTTCACACAATTCACTTCAGAATTCAGCATGCCATCTCCTGCATTTATGCCTTTATTGCTGCCCCCTAAAACCTGGAAACATCCTGCTCACTATCACTTCTAAGATTTCTTAGCTTCCTCTCAAAGTTCAACTCAGATGTCACCTCCTAGCTAATGAAAGTGTTTCCTGATCTTCACAGTTGTTGGTGCTCTGGCCATTTTCCTCAAATTACCTCATATTTATTTATCTGTTTGTGTGACATATCCCTAGTATAACAAGGTTCAGAGCTATTCTTTTTTGTCTCAGCATCCCTAGTACAATGCTTTGCACATGTCATATAAGTTTTTGACTTAAATGACATTTACATGGGTTTACAAAGTACTTTACATACATTCACTGATTTGAATTTCACCAACTCTCTAAAAAGTATTATCTTCCCTATTTCATAATCCAGATCTCTTCTGACTCCAAGTTCAATGCTCTTTCCAAAGCACAGAACTACTTTTCAAGTCCTATAGTGACTTACACAATGTTAAGTACACAGCAGTTACTCAGGTAAGTACTTTGCTGAAATGATTATCTGTAACACAGGCTGCTGAGACAATCTAGGGAAAATTACTTTACCTTCAATCGGTACCACAGATGGTTCCTTGATAGAGGGGGAAATGGCCCGTTTTTCTGCCACAGCTGCCTCAGCCAGGCGCCCCAGAGCACTGAGTGGAGGAGTGGAAGAAAGCTTGGGACGTTTTGTGAGGCCAGTCAAGGCTGAGGCTCCAGATAAAGCAGATGCAGCATCTCGCTTCCGTTCAGAGGGTAAACCTGAGGGAGCTGGCTTCAGCAATGCTACTGTCGCTTTTGACTCATTGGCTTGGCCTTTTGAGCCCAAGGCGATGAAATCCCCTGGAGGAGGGTGCCCTATGACAGAGAAAAAGAGAGAGAAACAATAGAATCCCAGAACTGTCAGGTCCCTCAGAGGCCATGTAATCTTTTCCTAAGGCCCAGAGATGAAGTAACTGAACCATTTTATCATATCAGTAGTAAGTGACATAGAATTAAGGAGTTAAAAAATTAGAAGTTAGGAAATGTTTTTTAATCCACAGTCCAGTGTTCCTTCCACTATATCATATCTCTCTTAAAATCAAGGCTTCAAAGGGCAGTTTAAGATGGGTAGTATTTTTTGGAGGTTCATTTCCTAAATGTCTTTGGTATTTGGGTAAATCCTAGTTTACTATGAGTACCATGTTAGTCACAATTAAAAAACTAGGAATTTGCCCCTGCAAACATTATCACTCTTTTTTGATATGTAACAGAATGCTTTAAAGTTTGCAAAACACTTGACATAACCTCACTTCTGCCTTGTGAAACCTATTACATACTGGAATATTGTTCTCTGTTTTACGACTGAAGTATCATAACCCCCATTTTAAAGAGGAGGGAACTGAGGGGGGAAAAGGCTGCATGAATTGTCTATGGCTGTAGTACTGCTAAGTCCCACAGGCAGAGATGCAAGCCCAAGTCTTTTCTGAATCGGAGACAAAAGCTCCCTCTACCTTACGCGGTGCTGCCAAAGTTTTAGTGCTGTTTTGAGCCTTGAAAGTTTAAAACTGCACTAAGACTCTAAGAAACCGTGCGTAAGAAAATACAGCAAGAAGTTTTGGAATTCATGGAATGCCCTTAAAAATCCAAATGCTCAAACCGAGATCCAAAGGTCAGAACTGGACACAACTTAAGTCTTCTGACTCCCGATTCAGTCTTATTAGTTCATAGAATTTCTGATCCACAGCAGAAGGGAACCCCCTTCTTGGGAGTTGCCTGCTTCCAAGCCCTTCATTTTACAAATGAGAAAACTGAGGCACAGAGGACTTAAGGAGACTTGTCAACTAGGGCTCTTCACTGTCTCAGACGGTTTCCGGCAGACACTCCCATTTTACAGGTGGGGAAACTGAGGCGCCCAAGCCTTTGGATGCTCACCGGAAGGTTTGGCCACGGCGCTGGGCCTGCGGACCGTGGTCGGCTTGGCTCGGTTCATCTTGCCCAGTTTGGCGTTCCCGGGGGCTGCGGGGTCGCCTGCAGAGAGAGCAGGTTGGAGGGGAAGAGGGGCGGGGGTCAGGCGGGCCAGAGCGAGGACGCGGCCCCGAGCAGGCCGCCACTTGGGGGGGGGGGGGAAATCCCCGACGCCCCTACGGTGGCTCAGAGAGCCAAGAGGGGAAGGGGCGGGGGAGTGGTGGTCTAGGGGTGGGGGCGGGGAGGTCAGGACAGGCGAAGGGGAGGTTCCCCCGAGGAGGATTATGGGAAAGTGGGGGTGCACGGCATCTCAGGAAGAGGTAGCCAGGCGGGGCCTGGGGAAGGTGACGTCTCGGGGCCGGCGAAGAGAGCCCGAGGTCGGAGCCCCGACGGTGGATTGTCCCGGCGAATGCACCCAGCTCACCCACCTACAGCCCACAACACGGACCCTCAGTTTTGCCGCCGCCGCCGCCACCGCCACCCCCGCCACCACCGCGCCGGATCCGGAAACTCATCTGCCTCCTCTCGCTCTCTCGCTCTCTCCGTCTCTCTCGCTCTTTCTTTCTTTCTTTCTCCCTCTCTTCTCTCTCTCTCCCCCCTCCTCGAGTTCCGCGCCGTCCCGGAACCAAAATAGCTCGGAGGAGCATGGGATTGGGATGGAGGCGGGGACAAGGAGGCTGGGCGGAGTCTACGCAGTGCCTACAGCGCCTCCACGGAGTCGCGCGGCCAGGAGGCGGAACTGCAGCTTCACTCTGGTCCGCCCCGCTCTTCCCCGGGACCAAGGATGCTCCCAGCCCCGGGAATGATGCAGCTGCTCCTTAGTGCCTTCTTCCGCGCTTTACCCGCGCTGGCTTCCTTTCTTTGACTCTTTGCCTCCAAGACTGACTTGGAGTCCACTGACTCAACGCTCTACGTTTCTTCTTATCGTTCCCAGGACCTCCCCAGCAGTGGGAGGGATCCGATAAGGATCGGAAGTGAAAAGGAGCACCAGTGAATTTCCTTTTGCAGAATGTGCCAGGAACGTTCCTGTCTTCTGCTCTCCGCAGAATGATATGAATTGGCGTTTTAAACGGATCTCCTTTCCTCTCCTCAGTCAGGAATCAGGAATTCTTCCTCTGCCACAGTACTCTCAGACAATTGCAGTTCTTCAAGGAGCAGAACAGTTGCTGATCTGCATTAGTAGGAGTTTCCTTCCTGGGAGTTCTCTACATCATTTAAGTGCAAATCAACACCTCCCTCCCCCCAAAAAAAAACAAAAAACAGGCAGACAATGCCAGAAATGTCCAGGTTTGGTGGAAATACCATTGATTAAGATGAGAAGAGGAGGTTTCTAATACACCCCCTAATTAAAAACTTTAATTATTGCTCAAAACTGTTCCAATTGTCTTCTAACTAATCTATCAGCAGCTCTTTTCTCCGATTGATTCTTGGGGGTCTGATCCTATTATTCTACTGCTCTACTAACTGTAGTGACTCCCTTTTGTTTCTAGAATGAAATGTAAATACCTTAGCCTATCAATCAGGGTCTTCCCCAATCTTATTCCAATTTAATCGTCTGTCCTTAATACTCTCTTAATGTAATGTGTTCCAGATAAATAAGACTACTGTCCATTGTCCTATATTATCCTACTCTCCAACATCTGCATATTTATGTGATATATGTTTCATGCCTAGAATGGATTCCTCCTACCCCATCTTTGTTGAAATCTTTCCTTTTAATGTCCATTTCAAATGCCACCTCCTCTTTGAAGCCTTTTCTGTTCACCCCATATCTATAAATGATCTTTCCTATGCGATAATTATATAATGATTTGTATTAAAGCTATTTGTGTATTTTTTATGTTCCCTCTTTTAGCTTATGATTTCTTTGGATATGGGCAGGGGAGAGGGGGCTGTGTATTGAGAGTGAATAGAGGATGACACTAAGGTTTTGAGCCTGAGTGACTGGGAGAATGGTGGTGCCTTTGATAGTAATAAGGTTTAAAAAGAGGAGATAGTTTTTTGGGGGAAAGAGAATGAGTTCAGTTTGGGGTATGTCTGGTGGAAGATATCTATAGGACATCTAGTTCAAGATGTCCTATAAGCAGTTGAACATATAAAACTGGAAGTCAGAGGAGAGGCTAGAGCTTGATAAGTAGATTTAAGAGTCATCCATTTAGAGATGATAATTAAACCTTGGGAGCTGATGAAATTACCAAATGGAATCATATAGAAGAAGAGGGCCCAAGACAGAGCACCCATGGTTAGCAATCATAACATAGATGAAGATATTAGCAAAGGAGAATCAGAAGTAGTCAGATATTCGTTCAGTTAAATCATTCAATTAAATATTAAGTTCCTACTATATTCAAGAACAAAAAAAGAAACACTCCCTGCCCTCAAGGAACTTACAATTTAGTGAAGGTGGGGAGGAGACAACATACAAACAAATACATATATTTAAAGCAAACTACACAGGATAAATAAGAAATAATTAAAAGAGGGGAAAGCAGTGGAATTAAGAGAAGTTGGGCAAGGCTTCCTGTAGAAGAATTTTTAGTTGGGACTTAAAGGAACCCAGGAAGATCAACAGACGGGAGGGGGGAAGAGTGTTCCAGGCATGGGGGAACAACCAGCCAAGAAGCCAATGTCACTAGACAGCCAAGTACCTGATGGGGAGTAAGATGTAAGAAGGTTGGAAAGGTAAGTTTTATGCAAAAAGGGGGGAAAGCACTAGACCTGAAATCAGTAAAGTTGGGATGGATTATTGGCAGTGAGGTGGTATGGTAGAGTTCCAGGTCTGGAATCAGGAAGACCCAAGTATAAATCCAGCCTCAGACATTAGCTGTGTGAACCTAAGCATGTAACTTAACCTCTGTTTCAGCTTCCTTCACTTGTACGATGAGTTGCAGATGGAAATGGTAAATCACTTCAGTATCTTTGCCAAGAAAACCCCAAAAGGGGTCATGAAAAGTTGGATATTGAAACGAATGAACAACAATCTATACTATCTATGTGGTCTTAAACCATTGATTTCACTACTTTGGGTCTCAGTTTCACACTCTATAAAAGGCAGGTCGGGCTACATAAAGGTTGAATCTTGTTGTTATGAACCCCTTTGGCAGTCTGAGGAAGCCTCTAGAGGGAACCCTTCTCAGGACAATGCTTTTAATGAATTGAAAGGAATGTTAATTTTCAGTTAAAGGTTATTGAAAATAAAGATGTAATTTTCCCCCATCCAAGTTCATGGATCCCTGCAAACTTATTCACATGTATCTGTGGCATCCATTGGTGGGCCCCAGCTTACAACCAACTACAGGTTAAGACTAACTACTGGGTCTGTACCCAAAGATTTTTTTAAAAGGAAAGGAAAAGAATCTAGAGTACACAAATATTTATAGTAGTTCTTTTTGTGGTGTCAAAGAATTGGAAATTGGGGGGATATCCATCATTTGGGGAATGGCAGATTTACTATGATTGTGATGGAATGCAATTGTGCTATAAATAATGACAAGTAGAATGGCTTCAGAAGAACCTGGGAAGACATATGAACCAATGCATAGTGAAATGAACAGAACCAGAACATTGTGCACAGGACAACAATGTACAATGAACAACTGTGAATGCCTTAGCTATTTTCAGTAATACAGTGATCTAAAACAATTCTATGATGAAAAATATTATCTACTTTCAGAGAAAGACTTGATGGAGTCTAAATGCAGATTAAAGGAATTTTTTTTTCACTTTATGACTTTTTCTTGTTTTTTTGGCCACATGGCTAATAAGGAAATATATTTTGCATGATTTCACATATATAATAGATATCACATTTCTTACCTTCACAATGGATGGGAGAGGGATAGAAGAGAAGGACAAAATTTAGAAATAAAAAAAATTTAAGTGTTAAAAATAAATTAAAAAAACAAACAAACCCTGAGCTAGATAATTTGTAAAGTCTCTTCCAGCTCTAAATACTAAAACTTTTGTCTTCTTTGCAAAGAAGTTCTCAAGCTAGTATCCTGATGGGGAGCTAGGGGAAGGGACTTTATCAAATACAGATTCCCCAAGAGTTGTTTAGCACAACTACAACCCCCATCATCAATGAAGAGCACCCGAATCCAAAGAAAATAGACCTTAAGTGCCCGAAATATGAATATCCCTTCATGGGCTTTATTTTATTTTATTTTTTACACTGAACAAACAAAAGAATTACACAAGTATATTTACAATATGTTTCAGACCATGTGTCTGACCCCAAGGTCTGCATGCTCTTTCTGTGCTCCCCAAGCTTTCCAAGATTGCACAGACTTTCACAGTTAATTTAACAATGATAATCGCCCCAGAACAATGACAAGCCCACCCACCCACCTCTAAGGGCTATCTGGGTATCTTCTTCCATAGAGTGCATATACAGGCACTGCCGGGGAATAGTCTATAGAATCAAGTCAAGAATCACTAGGATCAGATTCTTTTCTTCCATGAAATACTGTCTTTCCATTAAATCTCAGCAGCAGGAAAGACGAGCATTTCTGAGGTCAAATGAATAGCATACACTCCCCAACTGTTGGAGGGAGGGAGCCTATGTCTATGGATAAAGTGCAAACAAATTTTGAAATGGAAAACTCTGTCTGGGTTCCTCTAGAGAACCCATCCAAATGTGTAATCTGACATAATCACAGTTTTGGGTCACGAGGAAAGGAGGGGTCTTGGGGAATTTAAAGCCTTTAATGGTAATTAGGGCAGTTGCAGTGTCTGCTGTCTGGTTGGAAAGGGAGGATTATTCCTGAGCTGCTACAGACAGGGAGATCTTCCAGCAGCTGCACAATATGATGCATCAATGACCCCATGCATCTCCATTTTAGGCTCTTTTGTTACACACTCATAGACACACATACATATACGCATACATTTGCACTTTGAGATATAGTAAGCAAGGGCTGGAAGTCTTCCCCAGTCTTAGGCACAAATTCTGGGATCTCAAATCCATTTTATGAAGAAGGACTGGCTGAGGTTCAAATTAAGGCCACTCATGCTGAGAACCTGTGGGATAGGAGAGTTCATTTTAGTGAGTCCTACTTCTTAGTAAGTATCCCTTTTTGGCCATTCCCCTGCCTCATGTCCAGGAATGACTGATACAACACAGGATTCAGAAAAAGTAAGCTATAGTCTTATATGAGTTACCCAACAACTAGGGGACCTGTGAAAGATAGAGAGTATGGAAAGGCACCAAAGAATGGAGCTGGGAGATGACATAAGGCTACTTTCTATCAATCAATAAACATTTATTAAGCAACTATGTACCAGGCACTGTACCTTGCCCTAAAGGTGCTTACAGTCTAATGGAGGAGATAACACAGAACTTAATATTTACAAAGCAAGCTCTATCTAGGATAAATAGGAAATAATTAGCAGAAGAAAGTATTGAAATTAAGAGGGGTTGGTAAAAAAACTTCCTGTAGAAGGGAAATAGTTGGGATTTAGAATAAACCAGGAAGGCCAGTGGTCAAAGCATGGGAAAGAGCAGGAACAGCAAGAACAGCCAGAAAAAATGTTGAGAATATTTACTTTGCACATATTTTGTATCACATATATAAACATTATTTCTTCCAATATATGCCAGCTTCTGAAGGCAATGACTATTTCATTTTTTTGTCAAGTCAAGAAACATTTATTAAGTACTTAATAGGTGCCAGAAGTGACAGTGGAGTGACAGGGAAACAAAGAAAGGCAAAAACAGGCCTTCACTCCAAGGAGCTTAAAATCTAAAAAAAAATTCTAATCAGAACACAACTTTTGTGTCTGTATCCCCAGCACCTTGCACAGAGTAGATAATAAATGCATATTGAATGAGTGAATCAATGCTCCTTACAGGACTAAGTTTTAAGACCAGAAATATAGCCCAATTCCCTAAGCAGAAAGATAACTGATCTTGAAGGGAAAAAAAAGCCCAAGGGAGAAGAACCTTCCAGATCATGTAACAGTTATTATAGCCCAGAAAGTTTGTTAGGTGATCAAGAAGCAGACCTAAGGCCTCCTCCAGGTCATTTGGGAATATGTATGTCCAAGATCAAAGCAGAATAAAGGGAGGGAAGGGTATAAGGGTTACAGGCATTGTGGGAATTGGGGATGAGAACTGACAGATCTAAAAAAGAAAGAAAGTGGGGATGAGACAAGAAATAGATTTTTACCTGATTCTCCAGATAGGAGAAGGGGATTTCTTGGCCATTAACGGTGACTACCTGAGGCTGTTTCTGTACTCCATAGACTGTCAGTCCATCCACCATGATATAAATAGCTTCCAAATTGCAATGAAGGACCGTGGATGTGAAAATATTCTGTGAATGAGAAATGGCTGAACATTGAAATAACCACACTTATGAGCTGAAGGTAGGGCCCACATTCTCTCTCCCCCTCATGTTAGAGGGCATGGCCTTTTCTGTTCCTTCCCTTTCCCTGCCCTGGTTTGACATAACTTCCCCTGGGGATGATGGCTCCTGAGTGTTCCAAGATATTGACCTCTGAGGTTAGAACCTTTGCTTGAAGCTTTTTTTTAAAAAATATATACTTTTTTATTTAATCGTAAAATTTTTAATCAGGATGTTTTTCTAACCTAATTTACCTTATTCTCTCCTCCTCTAATACATATCCTATAATTCTTTCAAGAAGATGAGCATAAATGTCCCCTAAAAAAGGCTTTCATAAAGTCTTCGATGATTATGCAGGTGCAGGTGCCTTGTTTTTTCCTGAATTATCTTATATTTTAAAATTTGATTTAATATATATTTATTTTGGACACAAACACATACATATATTTTTTCTCATATAGAATGTGAGCTCCTTGAAGAATTTCCTTTTTATCTTTGTATTTTTTACAATATCTGGTATATTATAGGCACTTAAATGTTTATTATTAATTGATTCAAGTCACACTTGCTTGATAAAACCTCCTTTCTCTTTCTTTTTCCTCTCCCTTCTCCAAATTCTTATTGTCCAAGCTATGCATAACAATAGACTTGTCTCTAGATAATCAGTACTTTTTTTTTTTCCCTGAGGCAATTGGATAAGTGGCTTGCCCAGGGTCACACAGCCAGAAAGTGTTGTGTCTGAGACCAAATTTGAACCCAAATCCTCCCAACTTCAGGGCTGGTGCTCTATCTACTGCGCCACCTAGCTGCCCTGATAATCAGTATTTTTAACACAAGAACTATCTTCTACCAGCTATATAGTACTTTAAAAGTGATTAAAAGGTACTTTAAAAGTGATTTAATTTGACTGTACCTGTGAGACGTTAAATACCACATAGGAATAGTTGCCTCTTTCAAAGGTGTCCAGGCTCTCCCCATCATCCCAGAAAAGGTCCCCCCAGGCTATGCCCTCCTGGGACAGAGCAGCTATCAGAAGCAAGGGGTTTCCACTGCTCTTCCAGCTGGTGATGTCTGGTTTCTGAGATTGACAAAGAGAAATAAAAATCAACCTAATGGACATATGTGGAATGTCTTAGTTCTCAGGGCATGGATGAGCATTAAGGTAAGACTGGTCATACAGGACCTGAGAACATAGGAGACTGATGATCATGACTGCCATTTATTGCCTATATGATGTTAGGTGAGTAACTTAACTTTTCTGACCTTCATGATCCTCATCCATAAAATGAAGGGTGTAGACTAGATCAGTGGTGTCAAATTCAAATAGAAACAGAGACCACTAAGTTGTCCACAAGGATCTCTACAGATCATATAATTGACTTAATTTTAAAATGTAATATTATTTATGTTTTATGAATTGTTATTTATTTTGTTCAATATTTTCTGAATACATTTTAATCTGATTTGGCCAGCACCTGGAAATGTTATGACCCAAATATTTGACATTTCTGAACTTGATAACCTCTAAATTTCTTTCACATGGCACAAAGATCTCTGACTCTGATATGGAAGACCACAGGAGGGTTAATACCTTATATAAGATTAAACAATCTGTGTATTAAAGGGAAAGGTTGATGAGTCTTAAAATTAATGTAGAACTCATAACAGGAAAGAGTTGGGTATTTTCATCTCTAATAAGTACAGAATACAAGAAATGTATTTAAATCACAAATGATAGAAACTAGAAATAAGGAAGAATTTGTTGACTGTAAGAAACATCATAAAATTACCAGTGGAAGTCATGGAATCTCCTCAAAATTTTTTAATGAAATAACTATTTTCCAATGACCAGGACAGTTCAAAGCAAGAGACTGACACAAGTTACTGTCAATTCTAGGATTCATGATTAGGGAACATCTATCTCACAGGTTCCCAGCAACTCTGGAGGGGTAGGGTAGGGAGTCAAGGAAGAAAATCTTGGGATCTCTCCAAGATACCAAAATCCTACCTGGGTGGGGAGGACAGCACCTTCACGAATGTGTACATTTACATGGTTAAGAGGAGCTGCCAGCTTCACTTCTTCTCCTTGGCTTTGCAGAGATGAGCCCTGAATGGATACAGGGAGAAATAGTTCCTTGAGGTATAAGAATAGGGAGTTTGAGTGCAGCTAGACAGCACAGTAGATAGAACACCAGCTCTGAAGTTAGGAGGATTTGAATTGAAATCTGATCTCAGAAACTTAACATTTTACTAGCTATGTGTCCCTGGGCAAGTACCTTAAGTCCAATTGCCTCAAAAAAAAAAAAAAAAAAAAAAAAGAATTGGGCCCAAATTGGGTACCTCGTGGAGGAGAGTTCTCTCATTCTCTCTCTCCTCTTCTCTTTCTATCTCTGTCTTTCCTCTGTTCTCTCTCTTCCTTCTTATCCCTATTAGTCTGTCTGTCTCTCACTTGTGACCACAAATAGATGTTTGGAAAGCGGAATCTGTGTATGTGGTTATATGAGGAAGCCACTTTATAACTGTTTAGAAACAGTTCTGTTTTGGTTCTGCATGCTTCTCCATCCAACTCATCCTTCAAACAACTGCCAGATTAATTGTTTTTTAGTCCATAAACACAATCATGTAACTCCTGTGCTCCATACACTTCAGTGGTTCCCTCTTATCTGCCAAGTAAAAATAAAAATTCCTTAGCCTGACAATCAAGGCCCTTCACAAGTCTATCTTTCCAGTCTTATTTCCTGACTTCCCTCCATTTGAGCTACACTGGTTAATGCATACTCCTAGTTGTCTCCAATTCATAGCCAGCATTTTCCCATCCCTGTGCTTTTGCCAATGTCATTATTTATTCTTGGAATGCCTTTCCTCCTTACTTCCAACTCACTTCCTCTATTGAAAGCCTACCTGTCCTGTAAATAACAGATCAAATGCTCTTTCCTCCCTGACCTTCCCAGTAAGAAATAATTCTCCTTCTCTCCTAGGACCTAAGAATTGCACTTGGTTTGTATCTTTCTCATGTAGTCATGCATTATTTTGCAACACAGTTATTATACATTGTATCTCCCTACCATACTGTGAGGAGGGACTGTGCTTTATTTAGCCTTTCTCTCTCCCCCCATAACTTAGCATGGTGATCTACAGGATGGGCCCTTAATTCATCTTTGTTGAAGCTGTTCAGTAACCAACATATAAGTGAGTAAAATCCTTTTCTTAAAAAGAGAGCTAGGTAATGTAGGGGACAGAACACTATATTTGGGCCTGGCATTTGAATCCCACCTCGGATACTTCCTAGTTGTATGACTTTGAGCAAGTTACTTAATCTTTTACCCTCAGTTCCCAAGTCTATAAAATGGAGACATAATAGCATCTATCTTACATTATTACGTAAAAACACAAGGTTTTGCAAGAGTGAATGTTGAAAACTATCTTTGCATGTATTTTTAAAAATAAAAAGCTATTATTTTTTAATTATGTGAAAAGCTATTAGTTTAATAGGAAGTGCACTTTATTTAGAAAAAACACAAGTGACTATACTATAACATTCCTTTAACTCTACACTCTCAGTTTTCCTTGCCTGAAAAAAGTTATTCAAACTAAAGGCAAATGAGTGAATGAATAACAGATTTAAGGCAGAGTATCTTAGGAAGAAACAATCTCTCCAGAGATGGCGTAATAAACTCGCACAGATTAGGAAGTGGCAGGAAATAGCATGTGAGCCCACCTGGCATTTTGTGACAATTCTGAAACTTTTGTGCTTTTTGCTAGGCGGTTGGAGTTAAGTCACACAGCTAGCAACACTTACTTTTGAGGCCCTCTCTACTGCAGAGAGCAAGTAAGTTCCTCAGGAGAGAGAGACACTAAGCTTGTATTCTATCCCCTTGCTGATGGGAAGTACCCTTTGAGTGCCTGGGCCCTCGGCACAGGAGTCCATGCGTCTGGCCGGCCACATGGGATTCCCTGTGCCTGGCCAGACCTCTCCATTTCAGCCACGCCCATCTAACCCCGCTACTCACCGTGTAGTAGTCGTACCACAGCCCCCGGGGGAAGTAGCCCATCACCGCCTCTACACCTGGCTCCAGCACAGGGGTCACCAAGAGACTTGGTCCCCACAGGAACTGCCGATCCAGGGCGTAGGTGCTCGTGTCCTGTGGAAATCTGGAGGAAAAGGCGGGCCCGCATGGCACATTATTTCTTTATAGGAACATGTTTCTCTGCCCACACAAATGGGCAGGTACACTTCACACGCATGTCTTGGTGTCTATGGGAGACACGCACATTCACTATGTGTACTTTCATACTTCAGCTGCCCCACTGCCCTCCCCTAAGTCTGGGCTCCCTTATCCCTCCCCCAG